>VKOC01000001.1:59598983-59612242 GCA_009364415.1 Spea multiplicata | reverse complement strand
TAACATCCACGCTAATATCCCATATAACATCCACGCTAATATCCCCTATAACATCCACGCTAATATCCCCTATAACATACGCACTAATATCACACATAACATACACGCTAATATCCCATATAACATCCACGGTAATATCCCCTATAACATACGCGCTAATATCCCCTATAACATACATGCTAATATCACACATAACATACACGCTAATATCACACATAATATACGCGTTAATATCACACATAACATACGCGCTAATATCCCATATAACATCCCCTGTAACATCCCATATGATATCCCTGCTAATATCCCATATAACATCCACGCTAATACCCCATATAACATCCCCGCTAATATCCCATATAACATCCCCGCTAATATCCCATATAACATCCCATATAACATCCCCTGTAATATCCCATATAACATCCACGCGCTAATAATCATATAAAAACAAAAAATCCGCCCCCCCTGTAATATCCCATTATAACATCACGGCTAAATCCCATATAACATGCCCATATACATCCCATGTATTCATATGACATCACTGCTAATATCCATTAACATCCCTGTATATCCATGAATAACATCCACGCTAATATCCCATATAACATCCCATATAACATCCCCTGTAATATCCCATATAACATCCACGCTAATACCCCATATAACATACATGTTAGTACACGCTAATATCCCATATAACCTCCCCTGTAATATCCCATTTAACATCCATTGTAATATCCCATATAATATACATGTTATTACACGCTAATATACCACATAACATCCCTGCTAATATCCCATATAACACACACGCTAATATCTCATATAACATCCATGCTAATATCTCATCTAACATCCACGCTAATAGCCCATATAACATCCCCAGTAATATCCCATATAATATCCATGTTAGTACACGCTAATATCCCATATAATATCCATGTTAGTACACGCTAATATCCATGTTAGTACACGCTAATATCCCATATAATATCCATGTTAGTACACGCTAATATCCCATATAACATACATGTTATTACACGCTGATATGTCATGAGCAGAGATCTGCGGTAAACACCACAGAATTGCACACGGCTGCAAACTGCGTGTAACTCGGCCGGCCGGCTGCGCTGTTCGGGAGATTAGAAGGTATCGTGGCAGTTTGTGGCAAATACAGAAATCCAGCCAACAGCCAGCGCCGGCGTTTATACATCACTCACACTCAGCAGTTATACAGCTGACACTCGGATTTATGACTCTGCTGTGGGGCAATAGGGCATCATGGTTTATTTACACATTAACCCCCGAGTTCCCTGGGAGCCGAGGGTTATAGAAGTACTTCCATAGGGCCGGACAGGCATTATCTAACAGCCGCCATAATGTATGTTCTGCAAGGGGCAGTCAGGGGTCATTTAACCTTTTGAGCGCCGTACAGACACCTTTTATGACTGGATGGACTGAAGAAAATTTCTAAGAAAAATATTGTAGTCTCTTTAGATTGTAAGCTCTTTGGGCAGGGCCCTCCTCACCTGTTTCTGTAAGTCAAATTGTTATGTTATAAATTACTTGTCATGCCCTGTTTACCCATTGTACAGCGCTACGGAATATGATGGCGCTATATAGCAATACGTAGATAAAGTCCATTGGTACAGCGGCTGCAGGAGTATGATGGCCGAATATAAACTAATAATAAACATAAACACACAACTTGTACAGCGCTTGGCGGTAGTATGATGCGATGATATAGAGATAATAATAACAGACATTGTAGCAGCGCTGGCGGAGTATGATTGCGAATATACGTAAAAATAATATAACTACATTGTACAGCGCTGCGGAGTATGATGGCGATATATAAAACAATACGTAATGGTGGATGTGGCTCGGATTGTTGTGAAACGTATCGGCATCGTCTATGAAACCAGTTTCGTTGCCACATGTTACCAAATGCAAATGAATGAGTCTCCGGCACATCCGGAGGGACTGGCGGCTCCTGAGGGCCCTTAAAGTGATCCCAGGCCCTCAGGGGCTCCTTAAGATGACCGTCGGCTCCCAGGGGCCCCTTAAAGTGACTGCTGGCTCTGGGGGTCTCTTTAAGGTGGCTATCAGCTCTGGGGAGCCCCTTAAAGTGACTGTCGGCTGCCAGGGGCTCTTTAAGCTGCCGTCGGCTCTGGGGGCTCCTAACGAAGCGGGGTGAAGACATCAGCCAATACCCTGATCTCTGTTAACCCTACAGCTGCTGGGAGATATCAGCACATAGCACAGCACAGCGCATACCGGAGTCTCTCCAGTGTTTCTGGCGGCCACAGGGGGATAATCCCAGTACACCTGCAGGGAAAACCAGTAACTGCAGCAGGGACACCAGTGACAATTACATGGAAACCAGTAGCTGGAGCAGAGACACCAGTATAAACAACACGGAAACCAGCAACACCGAACTGCCCCAGTGACACGGCGCAGAGCACCGGCACCAATACACGGGACGGGGGGGGGGCAGCTCACACCGGACAATGGCGGGGGGACTGGCCACAGTACACGGGACAAGGGGCAGGGGCAGTACACGGACAAGGGGGGGGCACCAGTAACGGGACAAGGGGCGGGGGCACCAGTACACGGGACAAGGGGGGGGACCAGTACACGGACAAGGGGGGGGGCCACCGTACACGGGACAAGGGGGGGGGGGCACCAGTTACAACGGGACAAGGGGAAGGGCAGCAAATCAGTACAACGGGCGACAAGGGGGGAGCACCAGTACACGGGACAAGGGGGCACGCGGATCGAGAATTGGAGAGGACCGTAACGGCGACGCAGAATCACAAAACCAGTAACTGCTTGACGCAAAGGAACCAGCTAAAGGCGCATCAACAAAACGCAAGTGGACCCGCACTCGACTCAATACTCATACTCAGTTGACCCGCGGCCGGTGATCTGCCCCCCCCCGCTCACACTCACCCGGGAGTAGAGTTCGCACACAGACATGCCGGTGCCCGGGCTTCCTCCGCAGCCGGAGACCTTCTTTCCTGGGATCCTCCTCTCCCGGTGCCGGCGGCGCCCACAGCTCGCTCCGCCTCACACCGCTCCCTGCACAGGTGTGGGAGGAGTGCGCCGGGCCCACTGACAGTGCGCTCCGACTGTACCGACACCGCTCAGCGCCGCACTCCCGGTGATCATCCACACGGGGCTGCTCATCTAAAGATTTAGGGTAATACCCTACACCCCATGCCCCGTAACCCTTTCCCCTACCCTCCATCCTCTTTACCCCTATTCCCATACCAATTAACCCCCCACACCCCTACCCCCACCTAATCCCTTTACCCCCACCCCCATATCCCTTTACCCACACCCCGTAACCCCATATCCTTTATCAGGCCCCTAGTTCTTACCCCCTGGCCCTTGGTTACTATGGTGATTCAGGCTTTCGTTTCCTTTACTGTAAATGGTCTTGGCGTTCCTACATTTAGGAACAGCCGCCCAGCAGAAGTGGTAGAGGGTAATACAGCGAGGGGATTTAAACACGCATGGGATAGACATACGGCTCCTGATGTACCGGCAGGGTCTGTTCATATAAACGGTGCGCGCGGGACATCTGCTGGATGGATGAGGCATACTGCGGGTAAAGCTTCAGTTCCATTTAGCTTTCTGCCCATGAATGCTAATGAAGACTTTCATTGGTCACAGTGTGGAAATTAAGACTGAGCCATTCTATAGTTCCCCACAGGCAGTATGAGAAGAAGTCAGGGTGAGACCTCCCTTTGTGGCTTTTATGGCTGGAATCCTTTTCCACGAGTGGCTTAGAGGTCAGGGCTATGAGGTTGAGATTTGGGGCTTCAGCCCCAGTAGTCCCCCCACCATAAATGCCCCTGTCAGTCTGGGTTTTTGGGCACTGTCCCACATAAATGCCCCACTGTACTGGGGACCACGGGCCAGACGGGGAGGACTCCCACGTTGCTCTGAAGACAAGTTGCGCAAGGTGGCACTTTGAGGTGGGCAGGTGGCCTCGGACCCCACTCACCCCTGAAGTGTTGGGGGGGGGTATTCCGACACCCATCTTTGCCCAGAGGCGGCACATTGAATGACGCGAGACCGCCCCCCCCCCAGGAGACATTGCCGGGGAAATGAAAGAAACGCATTTAGGTTTCCTTCCATCAGCGGAACGTCTCTTCTGTTTGGGTGGTGGCAGAAGGTCGCCCGTGGGGTGTTCTCTGCTCAGCGTTTACGTTGGATCTGAGAGAGCGAAGCTTGGGCTCCGCTCTGCATAATTTAGGTGGGTTTCGTGTTGAAGGGTCCGCTGACGCAGGCTTGGCTTTTGGGGATTGGATCTACGGCTGTAGCATTCACATCTTTAATGACGTGACTGTCTCTTTTCTCCGTTAAAGGGACACTCCGGCCATCATGTGCACTCTAATGGTTCAGCAGAACCTCCTCATGTATCTTTTCCCTATTTCCTCCCCAGCGCCCTGGTTTGCAGGACATGTGTTTGCTCGAGCTCCCCTCCCGCTTGCCGCTGCGCATGTCCTCAATGCTCGCCATCAGCCAGGAAACCCTGGAGTTCCAGGGAGCCTACAGAGATGCCCCCCATGCATGCACAGATAGTGCTCCAACTGGTTTCAATGGGGATTCTTTCCTGCCACCGACTGGATGAACAGGTCTTCTGTCCCGACCCTGTCTACGGGAGATGCAGTCAAGCATTGAAGGGCACAGCCTCGCCCCATCCATCTGCGGAGTTTCCTCAAGTAAGCCTGACCCCTTTTTAGAGATGACAGCACATGTAAGGGTGGGGGGATGGGGCATTTAAAGGGCAGCGACCCCTGTGAAGTTACGCCGCTGACCAGACGCCCTGGAATCATGGTGGGTATGTTCGGTGAGGATGGCTAGGAGGCCGCAGAGAACGTGGACTGTAGAGTCTGAAGCCTTCAAGAGTCTACTGGAGAAAGACTAGAAGGTCCTTGAACATGCGCTGAGCGGCACCGAACCTTTATGAGAAGTGAGAAGAAACTGAAAGGCTTCTCTAGAAGAAAAGAAAAGCGGGATCATTATTGGCCTTTACAGGTAAAATATTGACCGGGTCTTGGTGGCCCAGAGAGGTCGAATGTCTAACAGATAGAAGACGACGCTTGCGCAGCCTGATTTGGATAAATGTTTCTCTCCGTGTGCGAGATTCTGGAACGAGTCGTTGGCAGGGGGCTGGCGGAGATGGCCGAAGGGTAGAGAACCACGGAGGGCTCTTGGGAACCGGTTGAGTCGGGGTAAATATGAAATGACTGTTAGGAGAAGAAACATGAATCTGTTCGCCGTCAGGACCGATGCCCAAGTCCACAGTTTAATGAATGGAAAAGCAGCAGGAGAGCGCCGGCTTTCAGGACAATTTCCAGAAAATTCAATTAAAAATTAAACTAAACTAAAACGCGTCGGGTTTCTGCGGATTCTGAGCTCCTCGCCAGGTGCATCGTACGCTACGGTCTACAGTCTAAGATCTTGTAAATGTTCAATTTTTAACCCTTGTATTGCTTAATGATGAATTAGAGACCATTAGACAGGAAAGCCTTATGGGGGGGGATTCCTCCTTGAGCATAAAGCTCACTGCTGGTTTTATGTCATTTTGTCCCAATAAACTCCTTTTATCTGCAGATCTGGAGGCGGACATTGTTGTCAGTCGTGTGATATTTTGAGTGACTTTACTGCTAAAACACCACGCTGAGCTGATCAGCTCCATGAAAATTATTTTTAATTTTAAAGGGGAATTAAAACTGAATTCGGCACGCGAAAGGTTAATTTGTTAGCCAATCTTTTGGGCTGGAAATGCGGCTCTTCCTCAGGGGGTGAATATGTTCCTGACTGACGTAGGGACGGGAAAGGATGTCGCGCAGTTTCTGCTGGTAGGCGATTTCGGCCCGTTGCCCGTCCTCGGACTCCCGCAGTTCCTCTTCTTTCTGTGCGTCCCGCTGCTGCTGCAGGAAAGCCACCTGGCCAAGAAGCTGCTGCTTATACTGCGCCGCTTGCTTCAGTTTCCTACAGAAGAAAAACACACGACGTTGTGACATCACCGTACATACCTGCCATGTGTCCCTGTTTCAGAGGGACAGTCCCTCTCTGGAACCAAACCCATTAATCCTTTCTCCACTGATCCCCCTCTTTTCTAGGGGTAGAAGTGAATTTGTGAAGCTGTGGGTACAATGTTCAGCATAATTTGTCCTTCATGGCTATAACAGAGCCCTGCTTCATCTCTCATGGCCACGTGCCCAGGGCCACCATCAGGCATTAGAAGGGCCTGGGCAAGCACGAGGGCCATTTCTCCCTGATTTGTTACTGTCCCCTTTCCAGGGACTGCGTCTTGGTGGCCCTTTCCAGGGACTGGGTCCTGGTGGCCCTTTCCAGACACTTTTGGCCTGTGGTGGGGCAATGCAAGACCATAAGGTAGGAAATGGGCCAAGGAGCCCTGACCATAGGATTGTAGCGAGCCCCAAGACGGCTCGGCATTCGGTGATGGCCACAGTAACACTGTCGTAATCGGCTTCATACAAACCAGTTCCTGAACACTGCTTTAGAAAAGTGATTACCTGGCGTTTCTTTCCACTTCCAGCTGTTTGTGCTCTTCAATGGCCTTTTCCAAGAGCTCTTTGTCATGCGCAAGCTCCTCCTGTTCTATAGCATTTCTTTCCACTACCGAAAGAGAACAAAAAAAATAAAAATTACGCAAATTCATCAATCACCTTCACAAAACCTGCCCTGTGATCATAAGCAGAATGACCCAATTGTCACCCAAAAACTAGACGAACAAAAGGAGATGGATGAGACGTCCATTAAGCAAAGCCCAACAGACACCTGGGTGTTTCAATGTTTTACCCAATTTGGAAGGTGCTAGATAAGCCTAATCAGCCTCCCAACAGAAGTGGTAGAGGTTAATATAAACATGCATGGGGTAGACAAAGGGCTGGATACAGAGAGATCACATAATATTTCCTTTTAAATACATGGATTAGAGATATTTTTATTATATATTTTATTATATCTGCTACCCGTTTTTGAGACGGACCCTCAGAGGGACAGACGATCCCGCTTTGTATATTTCCATGAGTTTTATGCCCGGCGCCAGAAACCGGAGCGTCGCGTGCAGATGGAGAACGTGAAGACGCCAAACGACTTCGTCTCTGCAGATTTATTGAAGTCCTCAAAGAAAAGGCCGTTGCACACAGCAAGAAATCCCAAGTGGCAGCAGATCCAGAGCGTTCATACGAACGAGCCCAGCGTGCGAGTGGAAACGTGCAGATAGAAGCCACGTTCTAATGCGGGCTACCAATAGCCCAACTTCCCCGCAAAGGCAAGGTGCAGAAATAAATACATCAGGGGGTATATATTGAGGGCAATTTGGGTGCAAAGTGGCAAAAAAGGGCTATCACTATAGTAACCAATGAATGGACTTGCTGACTTTTCCATTTTTCTGAGCTCCTAGAAATGAGGGGCATCAGGGGAGTTATGAGCGGCAGGGTTGGGACCCAAGGAGGGACTTTTTTCAGCTATGATGGCGAAATAAATATGTAGCATTTTTTTCTTACACTTCTCTTTAATCTGAAGTCTGCGCGTGTCCATGACATCCTTCATCAGGCGGTTCCTGGCCTCCTTCTCCAGCCTCAGCTGCGCGGCCCGCTTGGACCAGGACTTCTCCAGCTCCACCTCGATCAGCTTGTCCAGTTCGTTCTCCTGACGCCTCTCTTCTTCCAGCTGCTGGGCCAGGTACTCCCGATACGTTTGCTGCTCCTTCCGCAGCTCAAGCTAGAAAGCAAACCAGGCTCCATGTTATTAAGAAGCTACGGGGAATAATGAAAGAATCTATCATTTAAATAACATTATGGAGAAGGGCGTGAGGGTAGAGAGCATATTCCTTGGTGAATTAAGGCCTGATGCGTTAGAGAATTCATTCTGATGAGTTAAACAACTTAATGATCGCTCATTGAGATCTCTCTTTTGGGATGTAAGAAGCTCCCTGGTGGTGAAAGAAGACATTGTGTGAGCTGTAGTTTCATTTAACAATAAATTGCGGTGAAATAAAACGGTTCATCTCGGCTTATTAAATAGGCGCAAATCTGTTTGAAGTAGGGTGACATTTTTACTCATTGAAAAAACTGTGATGTCATCAAAAAGTGCATGGTTCCATTGCGCTGCCACCTAAAAAACTGCACTGATTTAAATCAATCAAATGAACACAAAGCCAATAAAGAACATTTAAGGTAATTTACAATATATAACATTTTTTACTTTTTTGATATTTTGTTTTGTGTAAAAAAAATGTAAAAACTGAACTGTAAGTATCTGTTCATTTCATTAAAATCTTCTTTACAGCAGGGGGTTAATACAATGGCACATGCATAAGGCTATCCTGAATAAATGAGATCAAGGGCCAAGTAAGGTTTAAAGTCTTACAGCAGCTAGAACAATGGATCATACAGAGGGGCCGAATGGCTGCTAGCCACCAAAATGCCTCACTTTTCTTTGAAGTTTATCCTTTGAGTCGTCATGCGTGTCCTTCATAATCTGCTCCATGATCTTCATGTCAAGGGCCAGTTCCTCCTGTTGTTCCCGGGCAAGGCGCTTCATCTTCAGACGAATGGATTTGTCCAACATGCTCCGGACTTCTGACTGCTTCTGGTGTTTGTCCATCAAAGTTCGTTCATCCTCCATCTTCATTAGTTGTCGCTGCTCCTCCTGCACCCAAAACATTGTATTTACCATGACAAGTGGATTCGGAAGAGACAACCAGGCAGAATTTATTGTCTCAGACAGACAACAGGAATGAACATTAACAGCTGCCGACAGTAAGGTTCTAGGTATTGCTATACAGATCGACGTATTGGCTGATCATTTGTGTTCTAGAACATGCAAAATTTACACAGTAATTCAGTAATTATCCTAAATATATTATGTCTACATCATGGATTATACCTACTGTTTAACCGTTTCTTTGTGAAAGTACACCAATACAATGATGGCCAAAAAACAACCTATCCAGCTAGAATGGTGGAGAACGTTACCAGTAATCGGGCTTCTTCTTCTTTTAGCCGCTTGCCCTCCATTTTCTGGGCTTCTGCTGCGGCTCTCTGGGCTTGAAGAACATCTAACATTTCCCGGTTGAGTTCTTTTTGTCGTTGGGTGTCTTTCTCCTCACGTTCCACTTTGGCCATCCGGTCCTTTTCCCACAGCTGGGCAAAGAGGTTGTCTTCTTCTTTGCGCTGCCTATTCAGCTCCTCTTTAAGTACGAGCTGTGCTTTCCTCTCCGTGCACACCTCGTTCTGGTGAAGTTGAGACCTCAGGGAACGCAGCTCTTCACATTGTTCTCTGAAAAGG
This sequence comes from Spea multiplicata, assembly GCA_009364415.1. NCBI lineage: Eukaryota > Metazoa > Chordata > Amphibia > Anura > Pelobatidae > Spea > Spea multiplicata. Next base: position 59,602,897 of record VKOC01000001.1, on the reverse strand, counting down.
TATTGGAGAACTTACAGTATTCCAACAGAGGTCTACACATAGAAAGGGTTTATGTGTGAAGTCTGACGCAAACATGTAGAAGAGGACCAATGGAAGGTTCCAGCAGACCGTTGTTAACTAGAACTCGCTACTCTACTAAGGAAATTGTCTTTATATTTAATGTTTAATCCCATAAACACCATTTCAATACAGTAGGTTTACTTCATATACTTAGCATTTTTTTATAGGAGAGTTCAGCTTTAGAAGGCATCTCGCAATGGATTTCTGGCCAAGGAAAGCCAAAGAAGTCAGCAGAAGAAGTCGAAACCAAGTAAACTTTGGTGATATGTCAACAAAGAATCAAATTGGCATATCTTGCATGTGCTTGGGATAGCTATTTGTCTTTAATGAATGTAAATAACACATGAAGAACATGCCGAGAATAAAAAGTTGGGTGGCATCTCACAAACATTAAAATGTAACATGTACCGGAACTGTTGCTCACGCTTCTCAGCGACTATGGCCAACCTTTCCTGCTCTCTCCTCTCTCTCAGGCTCTTGGCGCGTTCTCTCATTTTCGCCTGTCTCTCCAGGGTGGTTTCCTCCATAGACTCCATTTCCCGGATGTGCTCCATCTCCTCGGCCTCCAGTAAGGCTTTAAGTCTGAGCCCAGAAACAGAAATCAGTAAAAGGCATCCCAGTTCTCTTTGTAGAACATCTAACAATTTAGGGCATGTATCAAATAAACATGTATTTTTTTACCTAACTCAAAAACACTAAAGCACGTGGTGGTTTCTGGTGGACGGAAGATAATGGGGTTTATTCAAGAGTGGGATTAAAAATGTTGGGTTGCTTTGGATCTTGAGCCCGGTGGAATTCTCCTGGGTCATTAGCAGGAGGAAAGTAAGTCGGAAGTCAAGCTGCCAAAAAAATCCTCCTTCCAGAAGGATGCTTACAAGGACCGTGTTATCTGGAAGGCGATTCATTGACCTGGGCAGAGCTCCTCAACATCACACTGGTCCTTCATGATCCGCTAGTTTCCTTTTCAGGGTTTGGGCTTAAGGTGAGGAAAATCATTTTCTCAGTATGGGAGCTGCTTTCTATAATGTTAACTCTGACTTTCAAAGCAACTTCTCTCTCCCTCCCCGAAAAATTAGATTTCCAAGAGTAAATGATGCACAGCAAGTGCAAGAACATCTAAAACAAAATGACCTAGCACCCGTGTTGCAGATTCTAGAATACGTTTAATAAATCATAGTCTGGCCGACACGGCTGTGAGAGGGACAGGAGAAGGAATGGAAGTAAAACATCAAAAACTAGCATTTGAAACAATTCATATAAATGAAGGAAACTCTGAATTTAAAGCAGCCGGTTAAGTTCAGCACCATAGTGCTATACATATAGTAGCAGAAGACCCCAGAGGACCCCTCTTAAGATGGAACCTGAAGAAGGAAGCTTTTTCAAAGGTTGTAAAAAAACATATGCGACTCTGCGACAAAAAGTCTTCAGAAATAAATGATAAAAACAAGGTTTTGTCATAATCCAGGATGTGATAACCTACGAGAGGTTCTACCTGAACAGGTTCCGGACGCAAGGACACACAATCAATGATCCATGATGAAACGGGGCTTTCCCGATTGCTTGCTGTATCCATGAATCTCGGCCAGTGATAAGGCACGTGGCAATTTACAGAACTGTGGTTAAGACACAAGCACCCCAGTTGCTCACCTCTCCCTCCTCTCCTCCACATGCATCCTATAGTCCTCCATTGTCGCGTAGACCTTTCTCTGCACTGTGTTGTGGATGATTTTGTAGTCGGTCAGCCTCTCCCATTTGCTCTTCATGAATCCCAATCGTTCATCTTTGGTGAAGGCCAACAGTTTGTCCCGAGCCTCTTCCTGGCGTCGTGATTCAATAATCAAAAAATCGACCGGCCGTCGCGAGGGAAACTTGGCTTTCTATAGAAAACGGGGGCAAATAATGCTGAAATTTAGGAAAACCTCCTGCTGGCATTACCTTCTCCATCTATCAATTATTACTGTTAACATCTGTTAATTAAATCAATAAAGTAAGTCTCTGTCCTTTACACGAGGGACCTTAACTGGCCACATGCGTACCAGGGAACTTTCTAAATGAGCTGGCCCTATTAACCCTTTAATAGCCCATTGTGAAGATTCTATGTAGCGACTTGTCAAATCAGTTACCCAAATGGCACTAATACCGGTCATCAAGGAAACCTTGACTTGTCCTTATTTAAAGATACACTTAATTGAGTAACCTGCATTCAAGCAGGGATATCAACCACAAACTACTGGCAACAAAATCAGCAATCGGGAGTTTTATATACAGGAGGCAGGCAGGCAGACAGGAGGCAGGTAGTAGAATTTTAAAAGATCCTACAAATAAAGCGAATGCTATTTTTGACATGTTTTTGTACAGCCGTCAAAAGGCTGAGGCGTTTTCCGAGTGTGAGCCTTTCTTATTATATTTCCTATTTGTGTTTTACTTATAACTATATTTACAAATGCAGCTGCAAACTACGCAATGAAAGGCCAAGCAGTGAGCCGGCCACTGGCCCCCTGGACCTGTCTTTGCCCACAACCTGCCCTCGTCCTTTACTGGTATTGTCCTGCTCACTTCTATATTCTATCCAACAAGTTCTGCACATAACTCTCAGGGTTTGACCCCGAGACTCAGGATACCAATCTCATGGTAAAGGGAAAAATTCTCAGGGTCACATGATCTGAATCTGACTCTTTCCTATTCTACACTGATGATGTCATATCTAAGACTCTCGATTGGTGCTTTTGCTACCAGTATGTTATTATTATTATTACACTTTATTTATAAAGCGCCGTCAGATCCGCTGCGCTGTACTTACTTCTACAATGTTATGGTTGATATCCCTGCTTGAATGCAGGTGACATAATTACGTGTCGAGGTTTCCTAAAGGACTGTTATTAGAGCCATTTGGGTAACAGATTTGGTGAGTCACTACCATGGGCTATGAAAGGGTTACTGTTTCAAGAGTCTCAGGGTCCGGTCCTTTAGAAAGTTCCCAGGTATGGTTATGTATTATATGTATTTTTATAGTACAAGAAAGGGAATGCTGCCCAACTGTCCTGCTTTGCGTGGGACAGTCATGATTTTGCCACTCCATACCATGGTCCACAGACCTTTTGATTAGGGGTACAATTAGGTATGAATACCCCGCAGAGATTACAGTTCAAGTCTAAGTCATATCTTCTACCGGGGCAAAGGAACTACTAGCTATCACTTAAGTGTCCTATCACGCAGGGAGTATCACAGAGCATGCCTCCCAACTGTCCCACTATGTGAGGAACAGTCCCGATTCTACCACTCTATCCTGCTGAGCTCTACTTCTGTCCCAGATTGTACCCCAGGAGGGGCTACCACAGAACCCCCAACCAAGGTGGGGTTCAGATGGATACAAACGCCAGCAGGACTCCTAAATCTCGCGAACAGAGAAGAGGCGAGAAAATGACTTACCACGGCCACATTGTGTGGGGCTGGTCCGGTGACCTCCCTGCAGCGGGGTCGGCTCCTCTGACCCACCAGCATGGTTTATTTCTGTGCCGTAAAGACAGTACGATCCTGAAAGGAAGATTTTTGGGTCATAAATAAATATTATACATATATTGGATCTTACAGATCTATACATCAGAGCCTGTCCTTTCCAGCAATGAAACTTGCCCTTCGGGCGAGGAGGCCCCTGGGTCTTAGGGGGTCCCTAAGACCCTATTATGTCTATAATATGAGACAAAGTGTGTGTGTGTGTGTATCACCTGTACCAGAAGGCATAGCAATTATATTTAGGTATACTACTTACTACACACATTGTACAGTGCTGTGGTACAGGAGGGTGCCATATAAATCAATAAATAATGAGTGATCAACAATGCATTATATATATA
>VKOC01000001.1:59533443-59555659 GCA_009364415.1 Spea multiplicata | reverse complement strand
GCAGGGCCGGCCGAAGGCGTAACGCCGCCTGGGGCGAAGTTTAAAATGCCGCCGGCGTCGGCGGGGGGGAGGCGGCATTTTAAACTTCGCCGACGCCGGTACTTACCTTTAAGAGTCCTGCGGCGAGTCTCCCTGCTCTGCCACCGTGCCGGCTTGTAATTCTGAGCGCCGGAAATTGACGCCACTTCCGGCGCTCAGCATTACAAGCCGGCACCAAGACCGAAGAGGGAGACTCGCCGCAGAGGAGAGAGAGAGGGGCGCCGAGCGGGTAAGCGAAAACCACTCTGCGCCCCTCTCTCTCTCTTCGGTTTCAAAAAAAAAAAACGCTCGGGGCGGCAAAGTGCCGCCCCTTCTAAAGTGCCGCCTGGGGCAATTGCCCCAGTCTGCCCTATTGTAGGGCCGGCCCTGCCCCTAGGCAGCGGTCTCCATAGACGGACACTGGCAGTAGAACGGGTCGTACTGCAGAGCTCAGTGACTTTAAACATGGCGCTGTCATTGGATGCCACCTTTGCCACAGGAGGGTTCATGAAATCTCTGCCCTGCTTGATCTGCGCCGGGCCACTATGAATGCTATTACCGTGAAGTGGCAGCCACGAAGCAGTAGACCGCGCACGCTCACGGAGCGCTGCCGCCGAAGCCGCTAAAAATCTCCTGTCCTCTGTACCATCGGTCACCACAGAGACCCAGACTGCCTCTGGAAGCAACATCAGCACAAGCCCTGTGTGTTGGGGGCTTCATGAACGGGGTTTCCACGGCCGAGCAGCTGCACACAAGCCGGAGATCACGGTGCACAATGCCAGGCGTCGGCTGGAGTGGTGTAAAGCCACCGCCACCGGACTCTGGAGTAATTCACGCTCAGGACTGGGAGAACACGTCGTGCATTTATCACGTTTCACCTTAACTCCAACAGGGATGGCGCGGCTGCCGTTAAAGTACCAGAGCAGATATAACGGTGGGCCGGGAAGCAGAATGTGATCAGGGGCACGCTAATAAATCATTGTAATTATTGGAGTGCCTGCTTACCTTGTACTCCCCGCAGGATTATACATTTCTCACCCCTCCACCCTTTCCTATAAGTGCTAATTGCAATATCTCCTGGGTTGTGATTAAGGCGTGAAGTAAAACTCACAGTAATTGCTAAAGCATTCAGGCTATATGTCATTTTTTTAAAGCTGAAAGGGTGGCAGAGAAGTGGAGCCGCCTCCAAGCAGAAGTGGTAGAGGGTAATACAGAGAGGGAATTTAAACATTTTTCTTTAGGATTACTATTCACTGTATATGTATATATATATAATTATATACATTATTACCTTTTATTTATTAAGCGGCAACAAATTACTCAGCTTTTCGGGGGTTGCATATTCACACCTGATTTTAAATTTAAAAAAAAATTAAAATGAGGGAAAATCATTTTATGTGAAAAATCTTGGAATCCTATTTTTCTGTCTATTGTGTGATCTACACACCATCTGATGATCAGATTTTCCTGCGCATCAGGCGGCCAATCAGTGGTAGGGAAGTGCTCCCCCTGAGATTAATAGGAGTGCCTCCTGTGCATGCGGCGCCGGGGGATGTGTTGTGATGGACGCATTTACTGCACAGCAAATATCTGGGGGATGGGGGCAAATGCGCATGGTGGGATTCTGTGCATTAAAGTGCTTACAATGGGTGGAGGGTCCGTTTAATTATCATTCATTTGTATTTGAAACAAGTGATGCTCTTATTCAGTTACACGCGTCACATGCAGAATAATAATAATAATAATAATAATAATTAGCATGTCAGCCGCGCAACTGAATAATAACTACATCACTTCTTTTGGATGGGATCATGGTATACTTTGCCAGTTCGTGTGGGCTGGGGATGATGGGAGTTGGTACGCACAGCATCTGGAATGCCAGAGGTATTATGCCCGGAGTTTATTATTGTGAATGCTTTGCTGCATCCATGCAGTGAGGATGAGGATGCTGTGCTGCATCCATGCAGTGATGATGAGGATGCTGCGCTGCATCCATGCAGTGATGATGAGGATGAGGATGCTGCGCTGCGTCCATGCAGTGATGATGAGGATGCTGCGCTGCGTCCATGCAGTGATGATGAGGATGCTGTGGTGCATCCATGCAGTGATGATGAGGATGCTGTGCTGCATCCATGCAGTGATGATGAGGATGCAGTGCTGCATCCATGCAGTGAGGATGAGGATGCTGTGCTGCATCCATGCAGTGATGATGAGGATGCTACGCTGCATCCATGCAGTGATGATGAGGATGCTGTGCTGCATCCATGCAGTGATGAGGAGGATGCTGTGGTGCATCCATGCAGTGATGATGAGGATGCTGTGCTGCATCCATGCAGTGATGATGAGGATGCTACGCTGCATCCATGCAGTGATGATGAGGATGCTGCGCTGCATCCATGCAGTGATGATTCTAATGCTTTGCTGCATCCATGCAGTGGTGCTGATGCTGCGCTGTGTCCATGCAGTGATGATGAGGATGCTGTGATGCTTCCATGCAGCAGTGATGATGAGGATGCTGTGGTGCATCCATGCAGTGATGATGAGGATGCTGTGCTGCATCCATGCAGTGATGATGAGGATGCTACGCTGCATCCATGCAGTGATGATGAGGATGCTGTGCTGCATCCATGCAGTGATGATGAGGATGCTGCGCTGCATCCATGCAGTGATGAGGAGGATGCTGCGCTGCATCCATGCGGTGGTGCTGATGCTGCGCTGCATCTCTGCTCGGGGAGCACTGGACCCGGCAGGTGTCCGCCCAGTGACTGACAGCTGGCCGTGATGTCACAGGGTGGGCGTGTCCGGGCAGGACTTCCCTGGAAGGCACAAGGCGGGGAGGCGGCCCCGGTGTGTGTGACCTGGGAGAGCGATCAGCCGGGGCTCACGGGACGGCCGCCGGTGCGCTGAGTGTCAGGGCCGGGTGACGGGGGGTAGGCTGTGTCCTGCTGCACCGGGAACAAAGCATGGAGGAGGGATGGGGAGCCGCAGCGCTCTGTGACCGCGGTGAGTGCCGTCTAAAGATGCCCCTCGTTAAGGAATTGCCCTCCCTACACAATCGGCTCGCGATCTCATACAGAAGGGGCTGTGACTCCCTGACTGCATCACAGGGGCCATTGTAGGAACATGGGGTCCTACTGTATTGGGGGTCCCACTGTATTGGGGGGTCCCACTGTATTGGGGGGGTCACACGTTGTCTAATTAAAGGGGTCCCATGCAGGTGTAAGAGGCACAATCCATTGTGTCCCCCCCCCCAGTCAAGCACCTAAGCCAGAGAAGGAGGCATTTAACCCTTTTTTTATTATTATTCTGCTCACATCCAAGGCATTCCAAGAATGAAAGGGTTAAACGCAGCTTTGCCGACTTCTTAATAAAACTGTTGGGAGCCGGTGCCAGCGAGTGCCACGCGCCAGCTTTACCCACACATCCAACGGCTCCGGGTATCCCTAAAAAGAACAGAGATAAATAACATCAGCTATAATAACGGGGTTAAAAATAATAATAATAATTAACCCTTTCAGCGTGCGGCTCACTCAGCAACGCCGACCGAAATGAAATAGAAGTAAGCGGCCGCAGCCAGCGGCACAGAAAGGGTTAATCCCCATGAGCCGTCACATTGTTTCAATGAACAGAGTTTGTTTTGTTTTGCCAGGAAGGGGGGGGGGGGCAACTATTTATCATGCAGGGTTTATTACGTTGACGCTTTTAAAATAAGTTTATCGCTATGACATCATAAGCCACTCTTGTGTAAATATTGTACACGTTGTTGTCATGTTGATGTCATTATCATTCGCAGACTATCGCCAGGCTGGTGGGTTTTTTTTGTTTTTTTTTTTAAACTCAGTTCTTCCGAAAAAAAGAAATGTTTGTTTTTTTCTTCACATTTTTAGTTCGTTCCATCGCCGTCTCATCGCCAGCTCAGCCTGCGGAGCGCTCTGCGCTCCTGTAAACAGACATTGTTGTACCTGACATCCTATAGATAAACACAAACAATCTATACGAGTCGTGTATTCCATACATATGCCCCGGCGTCAGGGTCTAAACATAACAGTGAATTAAGGGGATTTCGGAGAGAAAAAAAAGACCCCATTGTTTTATCATTAAAAATGATTGTAGCGATATGGTTTATGATGTCTATGACATCACAAACCAGCACTAATTGCATTGGTTGTTAAGGGATATAGAATCGTGTAAATACTATAGGTTTTTCTATATGTGTATACCCAGTGTGTTCGTAAAAAATTGGTTATAATATATGTAGATTTGGTTATTAACCCTATGTGTGTTAAAGTGATGTGCATAGCTCAGGGGATGTGGAAAAGCCCACTATGTATTTACTAACAAAGTACAGGAGGGAAGTTTATTTATAAGGGGGAGAAATTTTACAACAAGGGGCCAGAATCTAAAACTAGAGGGCCAGAGGCTTAGATTTAAAATAATGAAGGTTTGCTTTACTTTAAGATTGGTAGATAAGTGGAACAGCCTCCCGTCAGAAGTGGTAGAGGAATAAACATGACTTTTTAAGGTTTGAGTCTTTACAGCAGGAGAAACAGACTAGACGGGGGCCGAATGGGGCCAATCTGCTGTTCTCTAAGTAAAGTAAACCTTCTTTCCGTTCCAGCGAAGCCTCTGACCCTGTAGCTGTAGATTATGGCTCCTGTTCTGTGAAGTCTCCGGCGTTCTGTGAAGTGATGAATATTCTTTATGTATCCGAAAGACCGGGGAGAGGCGTCCGTGGCCGGGACCCTCACTAAACCCAGTATATGTAAACTGAATCTTTAACCCTCAAGGCATCAGCCTGCTCACAACTGTGGGGTGAGGGTGAGGAAAGAAGAAATGGAGAGTGATGGAGAAAAAGAATGAGAGAAGAATGAGTGGGGGAGGGGAAAGTGGAGAAAAATGGGAGATGGAGAAGTGTAAGAGGGATGTAGAGAGAATAAAAGGAGAGACAATGAAAGAGAAAAAGTGAAGAAAGAAAGAGAGGGAGAGAATAGAGAGAGTGAAGAAGCATTTTAATGATGGGCCGCTATGGAATCTGTTGGCGCTATACAAAGCAATAAACAATAAAGAATAATAATTGAATAACTGATGGCCTTCTATGGATTTACGCACGCAGTGCACGAGAATTAGTGACCCTGCGACGTGGACGCTGAATCTTTGTACCCCGGTCAGCACTGAAGCCGCGTCACTTTACTGCTTTATTGGTTTGTGGTGTTGATACTGATGCGCTTTAGTAAATGCATGTTGCAGGGTTTGTACAGCAGGTTTTTGTTGCTGTATATAGATGAGGAGATCGAATTCATTCTGCAAACCTTCCCTGGTAGCGCGAATACTAATCTCCCCGTCTGTACCGTTTGGGTCCGTAGCGCAATAAACCGGCGGCAGCTCTGACCTTTCCATAAAGTCTGGATCAAAGACCAGTGGAGCTTCCGCTGCGAGCATCAAAGGGCTCCCTCTATGACAAGTGGACAGCCGCGTCAAAGACACGTTTAACGAACAGCTGCGGGCACCGACGGGCGACGGCTCACTGTTACGTCTCTTGATGTGGATACTGGAATCGATGAACTCCAGATCTAAATCGAAGCGCAGAATTTATTGCCTTAATAAATTAATGATTTAATAATACTTATTATTAAACTTAAATATTTTTAAACTTTATCCCTCCCAAATCTCCCTGCTTTAGACAAAAGTCCCTCTGGAGACCTTAATCTATTTATGGAGTGTCAGATATCGCATAAAATAGCAACTAAAATGGGACTGAGAATGAGGGGTTAAAGGGGGACCGCACTATAGATTCATGCAAATGAAATTAACCCTAATGCCCTGTGAGCACTTAATACTCGAGTTAGTAGTTGCAGCCCTGCTGCAGCAGATGCCCCCCTCCCTTGTGGTCTAACAATTCTTTCCGCTGATTGGCTGCTTCAAGCTTCAAGCAGCCAATCAGTGGCAGGAAAATGCTCCCATTTAAATCAGTTTAATGTCCTGAGGGTCTGTCGCTTCTTCTCACCCCATCCCAGGGGAGGTCCATTCATAAGTCCACCTAAAATACCTTCTCTTCTAATCACAATGTATATGATGCACACCTCCCGACCATCCCATATTCCAAGGTTGAGTCCCTCCTACCCACCTCACTGTCACAGCTCGCCAATATGACATCATATCACAATGCTCCACTTTAATAGGTCGCGACTTGAACTGAAGCACAATGCTCCGCCCTATCACCGCCTCCAGCCACACCCCATGTCGGGCTTTGGCCACCAGTAACATCGGGAAATACGCATATTGCCGATCTCAAAGGGGAGGGAGAATATTTACCCTAAAGTGTACAAAATACAGTTTCCAAGGTCATTCCTTTGCATCCAAATGTAGATTTTCTATATGCTGCTTTTTAAAATACGTCTATTTGTTATTGTGTATTATCTTGCCCTAAAATGTCCTATATAAGAGATACGAGGACAAATGGGCCAAAAACGATTTGGACACATTTTTCAGTTTGTTTTTGGCCCTTTCATTTTTGGGACAACAAATTCCGGTCCCTACCCTTTCGGTTCCACCGAAAATTCGGGGGCATTTTTAATTCGGGCCCACATTCACTCTCTAACACCCTCATTCTTGTACATTCTCTCACGTGCTCTTAATGTTTCTCTACATTCTCTGCCGAAGACTTCTGCCTCCTTGTTTGTCCTCCATCTTTTATCCTCTCTCTCTTCTAATTTGAATTGAGCACCGCCATATTACCCTGAGTTCAAGTCAGGGCAAAATGACTGACGGCCTCTCTCCCGATTGGAGGATCAGAGAGAGGACGTCACCAGAATCGCCGCCATTTTGGTGTAAGTTCCCGTCGGGTTACGTCCGTGCAGATGCGGACGAAGATAGAAGATTGAGGGTAAAAAGAGAAGTGAGGGAGAAGATAAAACATAGAAGATGAAGGAGCGGAGGTGGTCAGCAGAGAAGAAACATTTAGTGAGTGTGAGTGAGTGTGTGAGAGTGTAAGTGGGTTTGGGCCCAAAGTTACAACACAATGCAAAATAGTCATTGGCGCCGGAGGGAATTCAGTAAGGACGTTTCTGATTGGGCGTGAGGTGTATGACGGGCAGATCTTGACCCTTTATGCGCCTGAACATGCTGGGGTTTAGATTGTAGGAAATGATGCTGAACTCTTATTGTTTTACTCTCCGTCTTCAGAGAAATAAATGAGATCATCGTCAATTATTTACGAGTTGGAGCGGCTGCACGATCTCGGTGTTGCACTCGACGTCAACTATAATCGAGAAGAGCCGTTAAGGATATGTTTTGTATTTGACCGGAAGGCTGGAATTTGTCCTAGAGGAGTCTTACGGTCTTAATTAGAGTGGAAATCGCTAATCATTTCGGACTGTTTTTAGATTGTCAGCTCAGAAGCAGAGCTTTTATTAGCCAGGAACATTGTATAAAATGCCATAGGAGTAGATTGGAAGCTCTTGGGCAGGGTCCTCATCTCCTGCTGTACGTCGCGGTGCGCGGAATATAACCGGCCGTAGAAACACAAGAACGAAATACTTTTTATTAAGTGTCCGATGGTGGAATGTTGGCATTGTCCACCATTTTACCATTCTCAATAATTGTATTACATCACCTTCGTGACATCATATCAGGGGAAATGTTCAGCTCCTGGACCATCAGATGATCAAAGACTGGCGTTCCGGCAGGAAGGATAGTAAAACTCCAGAATGTACTACGAGTTGGCGATGGATATTAGGGACATGGGCTGATATTTACTAAGAAAAGGCATTTTCCTTTAATCATCATGCGATCATCACATGACTTCTGGAGTTATGAACATTTTTGTTAACCCCCTTTCAGGCAGAAAAGCATGAGCTTGACAGTTTTGGGGTATTTTGGAAAGGACGGAGGCAATAGACTTATCCCCTTCTGCGTCCGACCCCCAGAATGTGCTTACCCCCTGACATAAAAGATTGGGGGTTATGCGGGTCCCCCATCAGAAATCTCAGGGCCCGGTACAAACCCCCATTCCCTGTCCCATCTTCCTCCCATTGGCCCTCTCCATGCTTGCAATGGAGCCACCAGGCCCCAAAGTATCTAAAGGGGCCATCTAGTCCCAGAAGACCCAGCCAGCAATAGCGGGCCACACGCTCTACCTGCCGATGGCGGCCCCGCTGTTACACGCATCGTTTGCACTTATAGGCAGTGGAGAAAACAGGAAAATGTATCCTAATTTATTTATTACTTATTTCATTGGTAACAGAAAGAAGGAAATACATTTCATTTGGAATCTCGTTCATTTTCTTTGTAGACTAAGGTGCCAAATAATTGATATTCCGAAGCAGCGAGTGTCAGAAGCCATAAATATTCCGGCTGTGCTAATCTGATCTATTTTTGTGAGTTTTTTTTTTTATATGTTTTTTCCCATCTATTAGCATTCAAGGGAATAATGTGTAGGATTTGTAAACAAAATAGATGCCGAGCACAAGGCTAATGACATCATCGTTCTAATTACATCAGCCACCAAACCCCGAGAGAGAGAGACTCCCGGTGGGATCCAGTTCAGGAGTGCGTTCTAGAAGCAGAACGTTCAATATCTTCTCCTCGCGCTAACAACAAAGAATACATTCCGTGCGATTCATCTGCTCTGAGAGCAAATAAATGATAAACTCCCACTTTAGTGAATAAGCCCCTTGGGATAAATGAATAGGACTGATGGAGTGATCAGGGGACAGGTTGGGGGCAAAGTGAAATAATAATATAATAACTTAACAGGACAGCCCCAGTCTCTATATTACATACAGTACTATGTAATATGCGTTCTTCAACCATAGAAAACACCTTTAGGAGAAGCTGCAGTTCCAGAGCTGCAGCGCAACATCCCCTCTATAGTCCTTTTTTGACACCACTTATTAGCTGCTTGAAGTCAATCAACGGCAATAAATAACTTCTATTTAAATCAGGCATGTCCAAAGTCCGGCCCGAGGGCTGATTGCGGCCCAAGTTTCGGACTGATAAGGCCCCCCAGATAAGTTGCCCATATATAGATCTGTTTTTTTTATATTAAAGGCAGAGTGATTTAACACCTGGTTAGATTTGCCATCCAAGTCACAAAATGAAAAGTATGCCGTTTTCAATAAACTTTGCGTAAAATTGTTAATTTGCGTTTAATTTTAATGGTTCAAAGAATGTCAGGCAAAATGGTCGGCCCTCGCACATGGTCACTTCATCAAATCTGGCACTCTACGAAAAAGGTTTGGACATGCCTGATTTAAATAAACTTTTTTGTGTAGGGGTCCCATTGGTGTGCCCCCCCCCATGACCCTCATCGAGACAGCCCTGGGGTTTAATGGAGGGGAACGCGCCACACGGATACAAAATGGACAATAATATACATACAAGTGCACTTGATGGCCGGTGCGTCCCGTTAAGAGACAGTCGGCCTCCGTGATGTCAGCTGGCTGAGAGTGATACAGAGGATGAGCGTGATGGGAGTGGCAGTTCATATCAGATGGAATCTTGTGTCGGTCCTCGTGCTCCTCTTATTGTTTAGATGTCCATAATCCACGTCTGGGATGCGTTCATTACGGCGGCACCGACACGCGAGAGGACGGAGCGCTCCAGGGAGAGCGAGTGACAGCCGCCCCGCTCCCCATTGTCTCCGCTTTTGTCTCTTTCCGCGATTACAAGATGATTAGACTGAGAGAACAGAATACGTCTGATTTCTCGCCTAAGATGCCAATCAAGGGACAATGCGAGCCTAATGACTTCATCAGAGCCGGAGGAAGAAATAATCATTTTGGGCTACTTTTAGATTGTCAGCTCCCAAGCACAGCTCTTATGAGCCAGGCGCTACCTCTATGGCAATTTAGTTACCGCCGCGTTGCCAACAGAGTGAGCAACCACCTTTTGGGGCTCACAAGGGGTTAACTCGATTACTTATGGAGAAGTAAAACAAGAAAATCCAATTTTATTTTTATTTTAAAAATTTTTTTTTTTAAAAAAATGTTTTTATTTCATTTCTCGGAAACCTCAGTGGTTAAATAAACGAGGCGTTTTATCAGAATGGTCAGGGATGCCGGGTTTCAACGGTCTAATGTAATAAACGTGCCGGGGAGGAAACCAGTGATTTCCGACCACAAAATGAACTAAAAGCCACGTTTTTTTTAAAGAGAAACGGATTTGAGGTCCGGAGCGTTAGAATTACCGAGCAGGACTTAGGGAAGTGAAGATACCACGAGGTGGGAGAATCTATGTCCCAAGTGTCCCTCGTGTCACCATGGAAACAGTCGGAATGATGCTGCTGATTGGACCATACCTCAGGTTGCCATGGGGATAAGACCACTTTTCACACTTTGCACCAGAATCCCCTTTTTTTATACTTAACCCTTAGTGTTGCTGCTAAAAGAATGAACAGATCTTTGCGTTTCTTGTATATCCTAACATTCCAGCTGCTTCGCGGGGTTAATTCTACGGCTCGCGGCGTGTTCATTTATTACACGTCTGATGGAGACGGTTCTATGACTTCATTATGTGTAGGAAAGCACAGATACAGCCCCTGCGCGTGACGCCTCTTCCAGGAATTCATTTGATTGGGATGACTGACGCAGGACCGGGTGCCTTATTGCATTAGCTTAAAAGCTTGGGAGAATCGAATTGACCTTTAAACCACCCTAATATTTAATAGAAATAACCAAATAAATAAAATCACCGTTAGTTACCGTAGGGAATCCTTATTGGTCAGCTGCTGTCGGATTGCAACTCCCATTAAGCTTAGTTAACCATCAGCGATACGTGACTGTGTATAAAGAGAGCAATAATTCCCTCTGGCAATACCGGGCAGTTACCCCCCCGCCTGCACTCAGTAGGGCTTTTATGTCATCTTTTTAAAAATTGAATAACTTGGCGTGACTGTTCATTTTTTTATAGTTATTTTTTTGTTTTAAATTATTTTATTTGCACCGTCGCTGCTGTTTGGCCCATTCTGTTGGTTGCTATGGCAATAAGACCACATCTTGTGCAGAAACCGTGAAAAATCAGGTGTTTTGTGATGCCACGAGGGTTAATGACATGGAGAATATTACGTTCTGTGGCAGACGGGTTAAATTGTATTATTATAAATATTTTAGAAACTGCAGAATTAGTCCCTATAATTTAAAATGTTCTGACAAGCGACAAAAAAAGACAGAATACAAGAGATAACTTTTTATTTTAAATGTTAGCCCGAAAAATATATCTTTTTATAAATCACCATATATTTAGGGGCTTTTCTAACAGTTTTCTTTTGGTCCCTCGCTACTTTCCAGTTTTCTGTTGTTTTTTTTTAACGTACTGCGTATGGGCTTTATTATTATAATGATTATAATTATTATTAGTATTAGTATTATAATAATATTATTATTTTATCCAGCATGTATTGATTGAGGAATTCTCAAAATAATAAATATGAATGTATTATTATCATTATTATTATTAATAATAATAATAATAATAAATCATATTATTATTTGAGAATGCCCATATATCCAAAGTGGATAAGTGGAATTAATAATAATAATAATAATTTAGCCTGTTTTGGATATGGACATTCTCAAATAATAAATATGAATTTATTATTATATTATTAATAATAATGATAATAATACATTCATATTTATTATTTGAGAATGCCCAGATCCAAAACAGGCTGGATAATAATAATAATAATAATAATAATAATAATAATAATTTAGCCTGTTTTGGATATGGACATTCTCAAATAATAAGTATGATGTTATTATTATTTTTATGATGAGTATTATTAATGTCGTTGTTATTATTTTTATTATTATGCTGTAGATACTGGATATAAACATAGAAACATTAACATAGAATTTGACGGCAGATAAGACGCATTCAGCCCCTCTGCCCATTTTGTTTTCTCATGTACGAGTATGTAAGGTGTTAATCCGTCCTTGATCCAGGAGCCATATGCCTACCCCATGCATGTTTAAATCCCCTCGCTGTATTACCCTCTACCACTTCTGCTGGGAGGCTGTTCCACTTATCTACCACCCGCTCATCAAAGTCATACTTTATTACATTCCATCTAAGCCTCTGCCCCTCTAACACAATAATAATAATAAAAATAATAATAATAATAATATTTTATGCAGCACACACTGAATTTGTTCACGTGCTGATCATTTCTTCTGAATAGGGTTTAGCGCTTGGAAAGTACCCGGACTTTCTGTGTTGTGATCAGAGCGAGGAATGTATTCCTGACATGCAGAGAATCCATAACGCTCTCCGTGTGCAGTGGCCTTGAAACAATATCTGGGGAATTATTAACGAGTGTTAAAGGGCAGGCTGTCCGACTGCGGCTCCTAGCAGGTTTACAGGGTAATAAGCAGCATGCTCACGCACGCCACAATCCTAGAGGTAAAGACGTTTCGGGGAATGTAAATTTTACTTTACTCAGAGGGTGGGAGATGCATGGAACAGCCTTCCAGCAGAGGTGGTAGAGGGTAATACAGTGAAGGTCTGAGTCTTTTCCAGCGACTAGACTCTATATTTCCAAGTATGACTTCTCTTTGTCCAACGTGAATACTGACAAGACTCTGATGATATCGCAGCCGCTGCATTTATATAAAGTTTGTTTTGTTGATAGAATATATTCTCTTATACCGGACAAGAAATCCGTGAGCCAGATGTCACCCGTTTGGTTTTTTAAATAGATCCCAGGTCACCCTTAGGCCTATATTTGTAGGTCATAATATCTGTACGTATTACATCATCATAATTTTTCTTATAATGTTACATTTATGAAAAAACAACTTCATCTTATTGATTTTTAAGCAAGGTGGGCCTGTCAGAGGGGGAATCATAATCTCCCTAACTGGTCCATGATCCCCATTGCTTTTTATTTGCCAACCTGCCCCCCAGTTACTCACATCTGCCCCACGGCTTGCTACTCCAAAAATGCCTTATACTTCCCTATATGCCACTCTGCCCCCTATGATATGCCTTATACCCCCCTATTTGTCAAACTGCCCCCCCCCAATATACCTTACACCCCTCTATATGCCCCCCCAACTTACTGATGCATCCCTAGACTTGCCCCCTGTGCTCCAGACTCCCTGGTGTGAAGTGAGGGCAGCCGGTGAACATCTGTGTGAGGTTTTCTACCTCAGACGTCCACTGGCTGCCGGAGAGGAGGATCCGGGTCCCCTGCAGCGCTGCGGGGGATCTGGATCTTAATCTTATAGTCCGACCTCTGTTTGTGATCTGATTATAAGATGACCTTGAATATAAGACGAGGGGTATTTTTCAGAGAATTTCGAGCAAATACGGGTATGCTTAGGGGAGACATCCGCGTGGTCTGCGGCTGTCCCCAGATTGTTGGGGTGTCCTCTAGAATCAGACATTCATATCCATGCTTATAAAGTCTGCGTTTGGAATGTTCTAAGCAGTTGATTTTGGTGTAGAAAGCAGCTCGTTGGTTAATATTCCTCTGTGTTTTGGGGACAGATGCGTTCATATAATTGCTTAGCCTTTGGGCTGTGAAAGCTTTTAGCAGCACGATGAGCCCAGAATACGGCAGCCTAGAGCCCTAATGGATATCCTTCTCTGCGCCTCCATTCATACCATGGAAATATTCCTGCTGAGGAGACCAGTCTGTCGGTTGCCATGGTGATAAGACCACTTTTCAAACTTTGCACCAGTATCGCCATATGTTAAAGTATATGGGGGTGAAGACCTAAAATGTAATATGATTCTGTGGAGTTAAAGATGCCGTTCCACCAACTCAGCAACAACACTCCCTGCTTAGCGCTCAACACAATCACTCACCTAAAAATTAACCCTTTTTACTCCATAAAACATTATTTTACAGTTTATAGGAGCTATAAACGGATCCTTCGAGAGGACGTGCACAGTTACCAACGATACTGAGAATATGGTTTGTTTCATGACTGCCCCTTTAATAGTCATGGTCCCCTTTTTCACTCTTATGCGTCAGAGAAGCAGGATACTGGGACTGATTCCCAGAACTGGGGGCATTTGGCAGCTATGACCATGATTATGGCTTTTGCTAATCCTATCCAGCAGTCTCGGGCATCGAATTAAGCAGAACTCAGATGGGACACGGAAATGATCCAGTATTGATGCACGTTGAATACCTGTGCCCCTAATAGGGCAACTCTGGCCGGGGAAGAGGGCAAATCCTTTGATGGCTTTACCTGTTATTCTGACGATATGTACCCTGCTATATATATATATAATATATATATATATATAATACCTCCTCTCTGTCTTTATCCTCTTTGGGTGAGGATTACACGTAGTCTGTGGGTTTTAACACACGCTACACATCTAAATATAAAGTGCTAATAGCGTGACGCCGGCGTATGTGGCAAGACATGCCTGCAAGTAATATGCGGGCGACGCTGGCGGAGGAACATGCTGATTTACCGAGTTCGCAATGCGTCTGTCGTCAGCCACCACGGAAAAGTACTGAATATATTAAAAACAGAATTTCCTGTTTTCTCCCCATTGGCCTGAAGATGCAGAAAGTCCATACCCATAAAACGTAGGTAGAAGTTATACGTTTTGACAAAACATAACACTCACTAGTATTTATTTAGTATGCTTTTTTTTTTTTTTTAAAAAACTTCTGTTTTTTGCCCCATAATATAATGTTTTCAGGCAGCTGCATATCAGCCATTTGGTTGTCGCGCTGTTATCTGATCCCCGATCTACTAAACATTCCGACTCCTTATCATACAGCCTGTGGGGAGCAATAGAATGGCTCAGTCTTAATCACCAAGTGGACACTTTAGCTAATGAAAGTCTGGAGGAATAGACTTCATTAGCATTGCCATAAAGCATCAGCTCAGTGAGGTTTTTGGGCCCCAAGATATCACATGACTGACAACAATGGCTGCCTCCATGTCTGCAGATAAAGAACAAAATGAGATAAAACCAGATTTTACATTAATGTAGTTGATTTTTCCCCACGGGACTTCACCTTTACATTACCATTCAAAAGTAGTTAGCCTCTTAAACTTAAACCTGGATCAGTGAACACAACGTGCCATTGGAACACAGGAGTGATGGGAGTGATAAAGGGCCATTGGAGCACAGGAGTGATGGGAGTGATAAAGGGCCGTTGGAACACAGTGAGTTGAACACAAGTGATGGAGTGATAAAGGGCCGTTGGAACCCAGGAGTGATGGGAGTGATAAAGGCCTCTTTACGCCTATAAAGAGATTCCATTAATAATCAGTCGCTTCTGGCTACAATAGTCATTTACAGCAGTAACCCCGTCTGTGCTGGATTTCTGATCCATTTCATGTTATTTTAATGGACAAAATGTGCTTTTCTTTCAAAAACAAGAAAATTTCTAAGCAAACCCAAACTTTTGAAAGGTGGTATAATTTTTTTATGGCAGTGACATATATGTTGTATATACACGTAGGAAGCCATTCTGCATTCTGTATTATGAGGTAAACCGTGTGCTCAGAAATCATAAATTATGTACTAATTAAAAAAGAAAATAACCAAGAAATATGAATCATTTTCCAAATTTCTTGTCTATTTATTAATTGGACTTTTTAATTTTTTTTGCCTGCCTGTAAATTAACATTAAAATAACTAACAATCTCTGATATTCAAAGAACGAAACTTCAATAACCGTAACGTTATTATTCAGCTGTTTTAATGATAATTTATGCAGTTTAGAGGCTGATCTTTAGCCGTCCTGGATTTGCGCTTTTGTTTCGCTGCCTAGAGACCCGCGAGCGGCCATTGTGTCTTTCTAATTGTTTCTTATCCCTTAGTAACGTCTGTGATCAGCAGCTGTTACTTATGGTTTTGCCAGGAGATTGTGTGCATGGTGGACCCCCCCGAGGGTATGAGGACCCCATCCCATGTGTAGTACCTTACTGTATTAGCCTTTCCGACTGGGAGGCTGTTCCACTTATCTACCACCCATATGACTGTGAACTTTATAGACTTTTGACAGGGGACACTGATTTTTTGGTATTGAATTTTATTACAGTTTTTATAACATTTTCAAATCAGCGCAGAAACAAAAGCGTTATTATCAGTACCAAGCATTTTTCAGATCAGATACACAGTGTAAGTACTGATACCCAGCCGGGGCAATTCACGTACAGGATAGTGATAAGGCAGCCGCTTCCCCAGTCTTAGTGGGGGGAGGTTTTTGTTATCTGGTTAGATTGTCTTTTATTTCCACCAAATAGTCTACATGCCCAACACAGTACGGACACAATAGGTATATAGGTTGAACTTGATGGCCTTTGGTCTTTTTTCAACCTTATGAACTATGTTACTATGCTCCTTTTTTTGTGTCTCAATGCTGCCCATGTCCCCTCCATGTTCCCTTCGCCCCCTCCAGGGAGGGAGAGAGTGAGTGAGATGGTAAGGGAGTGAGTATGGATGCATGCATTTATGTTATAGTGAATGTGCATGTGTTAGCATGAGTGTGTTAGAGGGAATGCGAGAATGACTGTTTATGTGTAAGTGTGTTAGCATGAGTGTGTATGTGTAACTGTGTATTAGTGTGTCTATGTGTAGTGACATGAGTGTGTATGTGTAACTTTGTATTAGTGTGTCTGTGTAGTGACATGAGTGTGTATGTGTAACTGTATTAGTGTGCGTAATATGGGTATTGACATGAGTTGTGGTATGTGTAACTGTATTAATGTGCGTATATGTAGTGACATGAGTGTGTATGTGTAATGTATTAGTGTGCGTAAATATGTAGTGACATGAGTGCTGTATGTGTAACTGTATTAGCTGTGGCGTATGGGTAGTGACATGAAGTGTGATTTTTAACTGTATTAGTGTGCGTACTGGGTAGTGACATGAGTGTGTATGTGTACTGTAATTAGTGTGCGTATATGTTAATGACATGAGTGTGTACTGTGTAACTGTATTTAGTGTGGGCGTTATGTAGTGAC
Source organism: Spea multiplicata (assembly GCA_009364415.1). NCBI lineage: Eukaryota > Metazoa > Chordata > Amphibia > Anura > Pelobatidae > Spea > Spea multiplicata. The sequence goes on along the minus strand of VKOC01000001.1, from coordinate 59,538,698 downwards.
ATGAGTGTGTATGGTGTAACTGTAAATTATGTGGCGTATGGGGTAGATGACATGAGTGTGTATTTGTAACTGTATTAGTGTGCGTATGGGTAGTGACATGAATGTGTATGTGTAACTGTATTAGTGTGCGTATGGGTAGTGACATGAGTGTGTATGTGTAAATGTGTGTGTTCGCACACAATTGTGTTTTCGAGTGTATGCTAATGCACATGTGTTTGCAACGTGATTGTGTATGTGTAAAACATGCACCAGTGTGTATGTTACTGAGGAAGGGTGGCAAAAGGGCCGTTGGGGCCACTTGACTTTGGCTTCCCAAGACCAAAGAATTTCGACCCACCGTAATCATACAGAATTCATTGGTTATTTTGAATAAATGTTCTTTAACGTGTGCCCCCTGCTGGCCAAAGCACGTATTATCCTCCTCATCATCTTCTACTTATTATATCGAGTATTATTTAGGACCAAGCTGTGATTAATGTGTGCAGCGCGTTATGTCCTGAACTTTAATGTTTAATGAAGATTTATTTTCTCTTCCATGTAATAAATGTTTTTCGAGCTTGTCTCAAATTCCTACATAGGCTGGTAAAATATCAGTACTGCTAAGCGTGTTGCCGTAGCAACATCCCCCTGGGGTATGGTTAGGGAAATGTTTTTTTAAGGGACCAGGAAGAAAAATAATAACAGTTCTCAGAAATGCTTTCAGGAAGAAAATGAAAGATCTGGTTTGGATCCCGATGGTAAAATGTGGGGTTGTTTTCTTTGAAACCTGCATGAAATTGGGAAAAATCATTGTTAATTATTATTAACAGGAACAGCCCTTCCTTTATGTATTAAACAGATTAATGCCGCTGCCCGTAGGTGCCTACATGTGACCTTAATCTTCCGCGCTTGGACCTCTTACTTTGAAACCCTGATGTTGCCCCTCTATGTTGTTGCCATAGCAGCAGAAAAAAGCTGCTTATTTAAATCTGTTGAGACTATAATGGCAGCAAGCCCAGTTTTCCTCTGATAAACATGTTTAAACTCTTAAATTTACGTGTTAACTCTAAAAAGGAATTTTTAAGCCCAAAATAAGAATAGTCGTGGACACTTCGGCTCCGTCGCTGCGTCGGCAGCCTGTCTGGGAGGGTCCGACGAGACCCCCTGTGCTCACACACGGGATGCTCTGTTTTAATGGGGGCACTTGGCTACTGCTGGTTGGCTCATTCAAACAGCCAATCAGTGGTGTGCGACTGATGCCTGGAGCTGCAGCTTCCCCATAAGATAAATATTTAAATTTATGTGATAAATTTATGCTTATAAATGTCTTTTTTGAATACTTTAAATAATGTGTATTAAAATACGCACAAACTACTTTGATATGCACTTTTCTTTGTTTCTCAGCCTGGGAGATGAAACTGTTTATATACTGTATGTATGAATGTATACGTGAGCCGAAGTAAAGAATTACCAAAGTTCATTCACCCGCACAGGTGTAATGTTCACGTTAACCTTTAACAGCAAGATCTGACCTCAGCAGCAAACATTTATTGTTCTTATCAATTCAATCAATCTTGTTGCTTGCTTTCAGAGAGAATGGAAGGAGTGTAGCACAGGAGATCGCCTGCGCGGCACGATGCAGGGAACGCGGAGAGCGACAGCCGTCACGGACTGTAAAGATCAAGGATCGGCGTTGGGTCCGGGTGAAGAGGAGCTGCGAAGACTGCCGGGGGGATCCACAAAGTCTTCTCCCGAGGTCTACTGACAAGACGCCAACTGGTACATCCAGGAATCCTCCGCCGTCCGACCCAAGCAGCCATGGAGAACGAGGAGATGGAAAGGGGTTGACGTTGTCCTGCTCGGAGGACCATTGGGTGAACTCTGATCGTATCTCAGGTGGCGGCCATGGAACGGGCAGCTTTGGTGAGATCCATTCTTCTTTAGGGGGCAAATAGAAGGTCATGTGCGTAAAAATCAATGGAAGCTCAAGGATTCCACGCTGAACCGGTACTGCGAACGAGCTCATAAAGTGTCGTCAAGGCCTTACCTGTCACTCTTACAAAACCAGCAACTTTTTTTTATGACACCTGTGCAGCGTATAAGAACGGGAGAGCCGGGGCGGAATCACATTCATGTTGGGATTTATATGTAGCTTTTTTTTTGTTGTTGCTTGCCTTGCAAGCGAATTGACTCATTTTGTTTCAATTCTTCTCTTGTTAGAAAGAACCAGCAAGTATTTTTTTTAAAAACAGTGCTGTTTCTTCAGGAACCTTTTTTGTAATTGGAGATTTTTGCTCGTTTTGCTTTGGTGAAAAATCCTAATAAGACAATTTATTAAAGGCTGCTACCTTTATTTTTTATTGTTATTACCTTCTCCTACAAGCCGAAACGTCGGTGCAATGGCAGAAAAGGGCAACTTTATTGCCAACATGTACGGCTACGATCTGGGTGGCCGCTTTGTGGATTTTAAGCCATTGGGTTTTGGCGCCAATGGGCTTGTTCTTTCTGCCACCGATAGCCAAAACTCCAGGAAAGTAGCGGTAAAAAAAATCACCATTGGGGATGCCCGCAGCATGAAGCATGCCCTGAGAGAAATCAAGATCATCCGACGCCTTAACCATGATAATATTGTCAAGGTCCACGCAGTATTGGGTCCAAGAGGGGCTGACCTCCAAGGAGACCTTCTGAAGTATGACATGGTGTACATCGTGCAGGGACACATGGAGACCGACCTGGCGAGGTTGTTGGAACAAGGTCCCCTGAGTGAGGACCACGCCAAGCTCTTCATGTATCAACTCCTTCGGGGGCTGAAATATATTCACTCGGCCAACGTCCTCCACAGGGACCTCAAACCGGCCAACATCTTCATCAACACAGAAGACCTCGTCCTGAAGATTGGTGACTTTGGTCTGGCGAGGATCGTAGATCAGCATTACTCACACAAGGTACTGGAATGAAATGTTTTTTTTTTAAATGTTCCAATGCGGGAAACAAAGATTCTGTGTTGTATTCAAAAGAAACCTAAATCTGAGACTTTTCCACCGTTTTTTTTTTTTTGATGCTGGCACAGGTGGTCATTCATGACTAATTATTATTAACATCTGCTGGCCGACCGCTCAACTCTGCCTTAGCAGATATCGTTATGTGCGTTTTTTTCCGTTTTTTTTTAATACATTTTGTTTAATACGTATGTTTTAGTTTATAATGTTGATGACAAAATAGAGCAAGTATTGTTAAAAATGCTTTAAACTAAAACATACGTATTTGCACTCAAACCTTAATCAGTCGTTGGTCTCGTCTTAGATTCAGGAGCCGTATGTCTATCCCATGCATGTTTAATACCCTCACTGTATTACCCTCTACCACTTCCGCTGGGAAGCTGTCCCACTTATACACCGCCCTCTCGGTTAAGTAAAATTTCCTTGCATCTCACCAACATTGATGGATGGTATTATTGTAGCTTCATTCCGTTTGTTGCTGGCTGCAAGCTGTGGGCTGCCTGTTCTTCCTCTTGTAATTAAATTATCGGGATAATTAATGTGTGCCAATGGCTCTGTTTCCCAGACTCTGGCACATATTTGCTTAACAATACGCGAGCCATAAACCCAAACAGCGTGGCTTTTGCCAGAGTTTGAGTGATTACTGGAAGCGGCGAAGAAGCCCGGCAGAGCCAGGAACGTGGATTTTGGAAATTCCGTCATGCTCTGTATCTCCATCGGGTTTATTGGGTATGACTGCCTTCTCGCAGAATGTGACACGTTTTATAGCTCCGTGGTGTTTGTAATAAACGCATCGTGACTTTTACCTGATCGCCCTGAGCTCCTCCAATGGAAAACCCAGCACTCTCCTGGAAAGGATTATATACATAAATTGCGAAAGGTGGGGGATCCTCGAGGGGCTTCTATTGATCAATATAGAGCTGCACAACCACAAGTAAAGCCACAAAGAATAAGATGCCACATACATTTCATAATATAATCCATACATACCACCAAAGTAGTATATTAATATAGCATATATATATATATATATATATACTATATGTATTATCACCCAGTATTCACTATATAGCACGTATTTATTATTATATATATATACAGTATTCATAATATAGCATATTATAGTAATATATATATATATACAGTATTTCTATATAGCATTCATTATATCATATATATGATATTACAGTTTCATACTATAGCATATTATATATTCGTATAGATATTATATATCATACAGTATTCTTATATAAGCAGTATTAATATTTTAATATATACAAGTATTCATTAATATGAGCTATATTAGTATATATATTTATATATATATATACAGTATTCATATATAGCATATTATATATATATATACAGTATTCATATATATATATATATAGCATATTAATATAGTGGAAGTGAAAGGAAAAACCAAAAAGGCAGGCGAGATCCCCCAATGTTTCAGTAGCACCCCGGTTTCTCAAGGGATGGATCCTCAGCCGACGAGGAAGTTAACACGTTTGGGGTCTCTTTTTTGGAACATATGGCGCTTAGAACAGCGATGTAAGATCCCATACTTTTGAGACTTCTTTTGCTTAGAGATTTGGATAGCTGCTGGAGAAACGTTAACATTTGTATGTCTTAAAAATATTTCTTTTATATGTCTTGTTAAACCTTTTTTTTACATCTTTTTACACGGCTCCAGAAGAAGAGAATTGCCAGTTAAAGTTGAACTCCCACCGTATATTTTTTTACTACCCGTGTAATTTATAAAAATAGTTTCACGTTACACAATTTTTAGGGTTGGTATATTTGCCGCGTGTATTGCGTTCCAGCTCTGTTATCTGCGCCCAATCTACTAGATAAACACCCTGACTCTTTATCATAGTGCCTGTGATAAACAACAGAATGGCTCAGTCTCAATCACCCACGCTTGGTAATTCTGGCTGTGACTGGCAATGCACGGAACTCATGGTGCTGATGGTCCCTGCACTTTACATTTAAATGAACATCACAACAGCTTGTGTTAGGTGTGCATGCGCGGCTCAGTGAATGATTGGCGTTCCTAAGTACCTCACTGATACCTTTTACTAAAGAAATGGGGATTAAACTCCCTTTAAAGGGCTGGGTAATAATGATAATTTAAATTCACATAAACTATTTTTGTATATACTGCAAAATCATAAAATGTATTTTAAACAGCCTTTCGTCAAATATGTGTATGTGTGAGAGAGTACGTGTGTGAGAGAGAGTACGTGTGTGAGAGAGAGTACGTGTGTGAGAGAG
>VKOC01000001.1:59491794-59523267 GCA_009364415.1 Spea multiplicata | reverse complement strand
CCTCACAAAGGCGGCATTTTACCTCCCAAATAACCCTACAAACCCATGCATGGGGGGTATCAATGCGCTCAGGAGATGTTACTGAACACATATTGGGGTGTTGTGTGACATGGACATACACCAGGAGCGATAAATTTATACCTGAAGTACAACATGTGTGAAAAAAATACAAAAAAAATGTACTACTATAAAGTTTCACAAAGGGTGGTGGTAAAATTAGTGCATGGAAAGGGTTAAAATTCCAGCATTTCAAATACCTTGGGGTGTCTAGTTTTTAAAAATATATGATTTGATGGGGTAAATTACGTTGGCCGGCTTCAAAGATACCCGAAATGGCACATGGGGTGCAGAATTACCAGATTTGGAAAAAAAGGTTTTGAAATGGCAAAACGCTACCTGTACTTATTGCCCCATAACGTGCAGAAAAAAGCAAAAAAACATAAAAACATTGGGTATTTCTAAACTCAGGACAAATAGTAGAATCTATTTAGCAGGTTTTTTCATTAGTTTTTGCAGATGAGTAAAAGTTTTCTGTTTAAAAAGTGAGAGAAAGTATTTTTTTAACAAAAAATCCCCATTTTTTATCATTTTTTTATAGTAAATTAGATGATATGATAAAATGAATGGTATCTAAAGAAAGCCCTGTTTGTCCTGAAAAAAACAATATATAATATGTGTGGGAGCACGAAATGAGAAAGAAGAAAATCACAGCTAAACAGTAACACTGAAAAACGTTAAAAAAGCCATTGTCCCACAATATACTACGAGTAAAAACCCCTATTGTCCTTAAGGGGTTAAAGACACGTAGCGCCTTTTTACATGAAACTACGTGGCCTGTGATGGAGATGGAGATCTCCTTTGTAACTGGCCCATTGGGCAGAGTCGGACCGTGAGGACAGTCTGTTTCCTGGTTTGGCACCGGGCCAGACCTGTCAACCTAGTCGCTTATAAAGTACGCTGGGTGTTCCCTTCCCTGCACATTATACAACATGAATGAGAACATAAACATCATGGTAAGGCATACTGGTAAAGGACGAGAGTGCCCTGCTTATAGGCAGAGACAATTGGCCCTCACTAGTGTTCTAGACCAACACTAATAAGCAGTACGTATAACGACAAAAAGTCTGAAAGAATTACGTAAATAAACAAAAATATGTTTTCTATGCATTCGTATTAAGAGTTTCCTCTTCGCAGGTATCAGGTGAGCCTGTCTTCAGATCTGGATTGGAGACAAGACCAAGGCAATGGAATGAGTGATGTCCAACGAGACCCCCGGGCCGCATCTGAATCGCAAGCGGAGGAGGTCCAGGTAGATCCTCGCAAATACTCCCAGAGCAGCTCGGAGAGATTCTTGGAACAATCCCACTCTTCCATGGATCGGGTTTTCGAGGGAGATTGCGGAAGGTCCTGTGAATATAAAGTCGGGTCTCCATCCTACTTGGATAAATTGCTCTGGAGAGACAACAAACCCCACCATTACTCTGAGCCCAAACTCATTTTGGATCTTTCCAACTGGAAAAGGACAACGATTTCACCCAGTGGAGAGCTGCCGCTGGAAGACGAGCCTTCCAATCTTTTTCTGGAGATAGCTCAGTGGGTTAAGAGCACTCAGGCCGGCCTCGAATGTCCAGCAAGTCCTCCACCCGAGATGCAAGAAGATCATCAACCATCTCCACCGCGCCAGGGGGCGCCAAGCGACACCAGCCAGGAGCCCCCGTTTAACCTCGATGTTTTTATCACCAGGGCGTTAAAAATATGTACGAACCAAGAAGACTTACCTGACAATAAGCTGAATGATATCAAAGGGGCCTGTATTTCGGAGCACCCCAACGAAATGACTCAGAAGGAAGTGTTTCATAAAGACAGGTGGTAGACGCCACCGCCTTGAGTAACGATGCTTGGTTATTTTAATAATGTATGTATTGCGTTACACTAACCGTATAACAGATGGAATATTTTACAGAGCACATTTTTTTATACCTGGGGATATTTAAACGCTAAGGTTTGTAATGAAAACTCGGTGCAATGCCTTAAGGCGCCTTCTCATGTCTTGAAGACCTTCTCGAGAGGTCCAAACGCAGCATGGTACTTCCTTCTTTTTATTTAAAGGAATAAAAATTGAAAAAAATAAGATGATTATTCTTTTTCAACGCAATTATTTCAGAGCAAATCTTCACTTCTTCCCATACTATATTTTGAAGATAATGCGAATATCCGTTATTTTCCACTCAGAAGTCTCCAAAAGTATACGTTTTTATTTTCAAAATGGCGGAGAAGTAAGGCTTTGTTCAAACAGATAAAGATTTAAGCACATGCTTTCATTTTGAGTCATTTTATTTTACTTTCCGAAATTTCTTCGAATCACTCTTTAGAATGTAAAGGTGTTTCTGAGATTCTAAATGGATTTCTTCATGTTTCCGTGGAAACCGAGGCGAAGATATGCCTATTTTTTTCTGTAGTAGGGGGTAGATTTTCGTGAACGATGCTGTTAAAGGGGCAGTTCCATTTAGACAAACGATGAATTGCAGCTCAGCCTTATCCCATCTGTTCCCCCCCCCCGGTGTTTTAACCACTTAAGAACAAGAGACGAGAAACCTTTTCACTTGCTATGACTACAGCCTATCAGTGCCTGCTTTTGGGTCACGTGAGAATTAAGTATTCCTGGCAACAATTATGAACAAGGCAAAATTTGACGCAAATTGTTGCAATGTAAATAATCCCTTGTCGGGAGGTGAATGTATTATGAATGAAGTCACCTGTATTCAAGCAGGAATTTTGGTTGCGAGACACCAGTAACAAAAGCAGCAGTTTGGATGTTTGTATGTATGGGGGAGTCAGTTCCGTACGGTATGACCCTGAGAATATGCCCGTTCACCCAAAATTGGGCTAAAAACACCAGTGTCATCGCACTATTTGCACCCAATAATATGTGTTTCTCTTTGCAATTTTATGAACTTATTTCTGTTGTTTTTTTCCCATTGTTTTATAAAATTCTTTTTGTAATAATGGTGATTTTTGGTACAGAAAATATTACATAAAGTTCGTAAAGACCATACCGGCACACAAAGCAGGAAAACAGTAATCCGATTTTTTTATAATTATTATTATTATTATTATTATTTAATATATTTAAACGGCAGACGTATTGTACAGAAAATGAATTGCTAATAATGTCAGAATAATACCTAACAGATAATAATATATATAATGAATGTTTCTGGTTTGGGATTTCCTAAATTATTTTCTCCGTGACTTTATAAGAAAATGTGAGCAGGGTACGTTTGAAATATATCGATCGCTGTTTATAGAACCCGTTTATGTAATAAAATGGAATATTTGTTTTGACGTCTAAATCATTTTAGGAACAAATTTGTTTGGGTCTTGATTTCAAAGATTTAAAATCTATGCATCGTGTTTGCCAAATGACTATATAATATAGATAATAATATAATATAAACGGACTAAATCTAACGTTTTTAGACGTGTTTCTGCCTGGACTTTGGCCACCACTGGCCACCATTCATTAGGGAAATCTTTAGTTGGCCACGTATGTTTAATAGTCGTTAGATGACTTTTTGTGCCATAAATTATTATTTTTTCAAACTATATTAACAATGATGTCACCAACCTACCAGCTGTTGCTTTTGTGTCATGTGACAATTACGGTAAGTGTTCCAGGCTAAAAGTATTGCTGAGACAAACATCGACATGATTAAAGAATAATTTCTGGGCATATCTACTAAGTATAGAGTAAGTAGAAGGACACATTCAACACAAGCCAAATTTAGATTTAGGGGGGGTGCCGGCACGAGCAAGACCCTCGACTCTTTCTATAGAAATGGCCTTCGTTTGCAGCATCTGCTATATTCACATTCACAAAACCATGCCGGTCAGGGAAGGAACGTACGTGTCGCACTCGAATGCACAGATCATAAGAGATGAGTAAATATAATATTATAATATATAAATATATAAATATTACATATAAATTATTAATAACATATAAAGATATGTATAAGTATATCATAAGTATAATATATAACATTAATATATATATTAATAACATATAAAGATTGTATAATATATATATATAAATATATAAATATAACAATAAATATTACAACATATAAATATAATGTATAATATATAATAAATATAACATAAATATAACATATAGATAATGTATATATATATATAAATATAGATATATAAATATATACATTTAACATTTTACCTTCTGCGGAAGTAATAAGGAGCACAGAAAACAGAAAATTGATGCCATAAAATGACATTTCTGTTCTTTTGTAGAGATCAAGCGTTAAGTTAAGCAGGATTTAAAAGTAATTTAATAAAAATAGACTTGAATAATGAACATAATAACTCAGATACAGTGTGCTCTCACCCCAAAACAAATAAAAAACGTAATAAACACCGGCAGCTTTCCGTCCTTAAATGAAAAGGAAGCACGTCTTGTTCTGTGGATTGTCATTAAGCCATTCTACTTTTTCTTTTATATTAGATAATAATTTGGTGCCAAATAATCTTTTTTTCTTCCCTCTCTCCATGAATCACAAATTATGGCAACTAACGCTACACCTCCTACGTTTGACGGATGTGGAGAAGAGACGGTTAATGACTCAATCCTGTGCTTCTTCAGCCCTAGAGGTTTTCCAAATGGTCTTTTACCAGGACGTAAGGCGTATAAGGCATAACAATGGAGTCGCCGGTAAATATAGAAGACTACAAAGGATTGGTAAAGTGATATGGTTATAATGATAAATATTTGGACCTTTTATTTAACCCTAACACTACGAAGAATGCACTTTTTAGGAAAAATAATGTATCAAAACTTAAGAAAAAGAGTTGGAAGCTTCAGCCCTGCAGCTGTCCTCTTCCTCTGTGGTCTGATGAGTCTGGCAACTGATTGGGTGCGGCTATCAGCCAATCAGCAGCTGAAATAAATGCGAGCAGCGGTGTGCTAAGGTGGGTGCCGCGGGGGCAGGGTATGGTGTGAGTGTGCGTCAGCATGTGGTGTTGATGAGTGCACGCAGCGGACAGCGTCAGGGGGGAGCCTAGGGGAACGAGGCAGATGAGAGAGGGGGATGGGGTGTTAGAACAAGTTTGCATGCTGGTATGTGCACGCGTTTTAGTTATGGGAGGTGCGCCTAACAAATATGGCCCCCAGGTGCCGCTAACTAGGCTCACCCCTGAGCTGGTGCTGGAGCTGATGGCATATGGGGCGATGATGAAGAACCCCTCAAGTGGGGACACCCAATAAATATATAGGAACCACGCAGTTATCATATGCATTAAAGTGCGGATAATGACTGGGGGGGTCCCTTTAGTGATCACTCACTGCACTATGTAGTTTACTTGCCCCCTTGGTGAGTGGAGTAAAGGGGACACAATTCTCCTTTATAAATGTTATTTTCAGGGTTTGAGCTAAAACCTGGACTTATTTCCTCAATCCACACTGAATCCCACGTTATTGCTTTTCCGCGGGGGGGGGGGGGGGGATTTATTGCCGTCTTTTTGTGCCTTAAAGACATTTCTGTTCCTGGCTTTTAATAACGAGCTCATCAATAATGCATCGAGGTATTGGAACAAGCCGCGGGCGCGCAGTCTGAGGATTACCCAAATTCTGCTTCCTACGGGGAGAAATGAAAATAAACATTACCCCCTCCGCTGGGACTCCATCTATAAAAATGTATACGGAGAACGGGCATTTTAGGATGCATGGAACTGTCCATGGTGCTGACGTAGAACAATTGTGTAATATTATTATAGGTATTATTATTATTATTGTTCTATATAACGCCATTATATTTCGCAGAGCTGTCCAATGGAACTTCAGCCGCTGAGGTCATAATGTTTCGGCAGTCTAAGTAATGTGCCCCTGCGATAGTGATGACATATGAGGGGCAGATATAATATCTCTCTTCTGCCGGTACCCACCGGTCCATGCGCCTTATGGTGTCTCAATAATCTACGGAGGAAGTACCGGCACCGAAAGTTGTCTACGTATATCGCACAGATATCCCCCGCCGGCCCCGCTAGACACCCAGGAGTCTGCATTGGTAAATCTAGGGGGGCATATCTAGGGGGCAGAGTGGCAGCATATCTTGGGGGGCAGAGTGGCAGCATATCTTCAGGTTGGGGTCAGAAGTGGCAAAGCATATCTCGGGGGGGTCAAAGTGGCAGCATACTCCGGGGGGGTCAAAAGTGGCAGCATATCTTGGTGGGGGTCAAAGTGGCAGAGCATATCTCGGGGGGCAGAGTGGCAGCATATCTTGGTGGGGGGTCAGAGTGGCAGATATCTGGGGGGCAGAGTGGCAGCATATCTCGGGGGTACAGAGCATATCTCGGGGGGTCAAAGTGGCAGCATATCTTGGTGGGGGTCAAAGTGGCTTCATATCTTGGTGGGGGTCAGTGGGCTCGGGGGGGGCAAAGTGGCAGCATATCTTCAGTTGGGGTCAGAGTGGCAGCAATATCTTGGTGGGGGGTCAGAGTGGCAGCATATCTTCGGGGGGCAGAGTGGCAGCATATCTCGGGGGGCAGAAGTGGCAGCATATCTCAGGGGGGGGGCAGAATGGCAGCATATCTCAGGGGGGGTCAGAATTTTTTTTTCTAAGAATGTAAATCCTTCTTTAAAAAAGCACCTAACCTTTAGGGTGCGGCCTATAACTGACTATAAATAAAAGATAAAAACAAAAAATCTTAGCTGATCTGTCATTTCATTCGATTCCTTAACAGAGGAAATTTTCAGGAGCGTTTTGTACGCCAACAACCTGAATTAACAAAAATGATGAATGAGACAAACATAAAAAAACGGATTTCTGGGGAGGGCTTTGGAATGTACTAGGAATGTGATGTCTAATCGTGAATTCAGCAGAGTAGGTGGAACAGAACCTTTAACTTGTTAATGTAATCCGACGGCCTTTTCTGTAGAATGAGGAGAATGGAGAGAAAGTAGGAAATGAATGAGTTAAAGCTGCTTGCCACATTTAGACACGGATCGCAGCTCCCATCAGCTAAGGCGCAATTATATATAAATATCTCCAAATGATGACAAACAAAAGGCATCAGCTATAGGTTGTTTGATTAATTAATTTAGTTAATTCATTTTGTGATATTTATATAAAACCCCTTTTTTTGTCAGCTTAACATCTGTGTGACCGGCGCCTGCTACCACTACGCAAATAAAGCTTATGTTATTGTTTATGGCTTTGCTTCTGCAGAGGTTTTATATAGAGACTCATGCATATAGCGCATTGCCTCAAAGTGTATGTCCTGGAGTCTTATACTGACACCTGCTGGCGAAAAATATTTTAGCAACACTACATGGACAAAAGTATTGGGACGCCCGACCATTACACCATCAGGGACTTTGATGACATCACATTCTAGATACATAGACATTAATATGTAATCGACCCCCCCTTTGCAGCTCTAACAGCTTTCACTCCTCTGGGAAGCCCAGGGGGTAAGCGCAGCCCAGTGGCCCGGTGTTATAATATACAGCCACATAGTGTTTCACACATACTGAGCGGGCGTCATTCAACACAGATCTGATAAATGGATCACAGAAAGGATTCAGTGACGGTTTAAACACTACATTATACCGTACTATACTATAACCTGGTGGTGATGAGTGGACTGTGGAATTGTAATTAACACCAAATTTGACCCAATTCAGAGCAGTCCAGGGAGTCATCGCACCCCTTTCCCAACAATCACACGCCAATGGCCACTAAGAACTGCCCCTGCTAGTCATCGCCCCTTCACTCCTCGCGGCTTCCGTACCCAGCAACGCGCTGTCAAGCTGTCAGGCTTCCCTCACACCCGTGTGTGGCCTGGGATTGGACTCTGTCCGGCACCAATCAGCAGTGAGCGTTTTATTCCCGCCCCTTCTCCAGGCTGTTGCTCCATCTGTCAGTCCGGCTGCCGGTACAGACGGGAGCAGCCGCCTTGGGAGGTGGGGTCCGTGCCGTTTGTTTATCTGCCCCGGTGAGCCGCTCCGCCTAACCCCGTTACTCCCACGCACTGTGCGCGGCTTCCTGTTACACCGAGGAGGCCGAAGTCTGATTACACCGGCGGGTGAGTGTTATCGGGGGGGATGGCTGCCGCAAGCTATAGGGGGGCCGGACTTGGACTGGTATAAAGTGTTAATGTGTTTATTGCTGTAGTGTAGTAAGCAGGGTACTCAGTCATAGTATGATGGGGGGGGGGCTGTGTAACCATGATGGAGATCAAGGATAGTTGCTGATGAGCAAATAGATACATACATACAGATAGATACATACACATATATACACTATGCACCCATCTGTTTGTGTTTACCCCCTTTGGTGATAATGTGTTTGTTGTCTGTGGGCAGCTGCTGGGTGTCGGGCGCCCCCCCCCCTGTGCCCCCTTTACAGCCCTTTCATAAAACTTACCCCAGGTGAGGGTATTTATTGCTTTCCTTTTTTTCATGGAATAAGCTCATTTTGGTTTGCAATGAATGGGTTAATGTGAGTTATGTTGTAACAGGAGGCAGCGAGCCAAGTATCTGCCTTTGTCCTCTTTGTAGATGAATTATCGCGCTTCCGGGGGCAATCCAGGGATTTAAATCATTGGGCTTTATCTACCTTGGGATGCACAGAATCTGCTGGCAGATCGGCCCCATCCGGCCCCCGTCTAGTTGCCCGTTCTTCCTTCTCTAAAGACTACAAACCTTAATCAGTCGTTGGTCTCGTCTTAGATTCAGGAGCCGTATGCCTATCCCATGCATGTTTAACACCCTCACTGTATTACCCTCTACCACTTCTGCTGGGAGGCTGTTCCACTTACCTACCAACCTCTCAGTAAAGTAGAACTTCTCTATATTCCAATGGCTCAATGGTTAATACGATATCAGGCACTAGCAGGCTGTTCTCTCCTCTGGTACTGAGTGGGTTAATACAGTAACTTTACCAAAATCCTTTTTTTTAATGCACTTTGTGTGACATCGATTTACTCCAACGCAGGAAGCGCTGACATCACTTTTGTTAAATGACCTTTTCGAGTCGTTTCCCAGCACTTGCTGGCCCTTGAGATCCCATTTAGGCTGTGATTAGCGGTTGGCGGCGTTGGCTCTGCAGATACCGGCGGGATCCGGAGAGAAGCAGGGATCCGCCTCGGCCATTCTAGTTACTGCCGATCCCGAGGAAGGGTGCCGGCCTCGGGCAGCAGGAAACGTCTTGCGCAAGAGACTCGTGATCTGCAGAGGAAAGGGGAAGCACGATGGGGACCCCGGGGGAGCTAGGCGGGTCTGGGGGCCCCAGGGGAGGCTCGGTGGGTCTGGGGGCCCCAGGGGAGCTCGGTGGGTCTGGGGGCCCCGGGGGACGCTCGGTGGGTCTGGGGACCCCGGGGGGACGCTCGGTGGGTCTGGGGACCCGGGGGGAGCTCGTGGGTCTGGGGACCCGGGGGGAGCTCGGTGGGTCTGGGGACCCCGGGGGGAGCTCGGTGGGTCTGGGGACCCCGGGGGGAGGCTCGGTGGGTCTGGGGGCCCCCGGGGAAGGCTCGGTGGGTCTGGGGGCCCGGGGGACGCTCGGTGGGTCTGGGGACCCCGGGGGGAGCTCGGTGGGTCTGGGGACCCCGGGGGAGCTCGGTGGGTCTGGGGGCCCAGGGGACGCCGCGGTGTCTCCTCTCTGCGGGGGACCTATCAGTGGATCTGTGAATGATTATGCGTCCGCATCGTCCGCCCTCCCCCCGTCCACCTGGGGGCCATCTGCTGTCATCTGATCGGAAGAAGCGATCTCAGAGCTTTCACGTGATACCCCCTGCAAGAGTAACAATGGGGCAGCAGGTGCGGCCCCCAAAACCCAAGGGGGAAATGCTTCCCCCGCATACATTTTCTTTATCTCTCCTCACTTCACTTCCCTCTCTCATTCTCCTGATCTCTCCCCATCTTCCTCATTATCTTTCCCGTTCTCTCGCTCCGTCTCATGATCTCTCCCCTCTCCTTTTTCTTATGATCGCTCTTCTTTCCCCTCTTGCCTTTCTTAGCTCTGTGATTGGAGCGCAGGCTCTGCTCCTACAGACCTCTGTTTCAGTGCACGGCTTCCGTGCTGAGCGTCTGGATATGACATCATATGTCATGTGACATCATATCCTGCCCGCCGGCACGCTTCGGGGTGGAGCGGTGAAGCGGACGTGCTCCCTTTATTTTGGGGGCTGGTTAGAGGGATCACAAATGTACGCGTTTGGAGGGACTTTGTTATTATGCAGATATATGATAAATTATACGGGCGTTGTGCATGCGCAGGTGATAATCATGGCCCTGTATAATGCAATAAGAAAATAAGTCCATCCTAACGCGTCCGGCCGAAGGGACTATTAATGGCGGGGACGGGATTAACGGGAGCGGCCCGGTCTAATTATTAACTTTTGTTGCAGCTTAGAATCAATAAGTTTTTTTTTTTGGCAGCAATCAAAAGAATATTTATCCGCGCGCCGTGTAGGAGTATCAAGAATTAACAGATTAAACGTGAATTATTACCTTCAGAGCCGTTGGCATAGCTTTAGCTTCTTTTTCTTTCTTGTTGCCATACAGCGGAGTTTGAATCTTAACATTTTATATACAGTATTTAATTGTAAATTGGTAGAAATGCAGACATATTAGACACGGTGCCAAAAATGTGCCTTAGGGCCGCGGTGGACACCATGCCCATTTCTTTGGGGCCTCACTCCCTTAAGGGATATGCGGCCCCTTTCCGGCCCAGCCAGATCAAAAATTAAACCTTCCCGGATTTCATTTAAAAATTGTCTCATTCACCATTTTTGCTGGGAACACTTAATTGTCATGTGACCCAAAAGCCAGCATTGCCATCTTAAAAGCATCTGTTGTTTATGTTCTTCAGCCTTCAGGGAAATGATTGATGAGCTGCTGAGGTTTACTTTTCGTTGCTTTAGTAAGTGGAACAGCACCTTAAATTTGGGTCTCTGGGAAGCGGGGTGTAAATGGGTGTCATGGCGCCCCTCCCGGTGGAGTTTGCTCGCCCGTCGGCGTCGTTCGGCTCGTTACTCGCTCGCTGTGTATTATTTATAACTCTGTACAGATTGAAGGAGCCGCTGACTCTGATTAACCCCTCGTGGGTTTATATAATGTGTGAGATATCGCGCAGCGCCTGATATCCTCCGCGTTACGTTTCATGCTGCGTTACACTGTTCAGCTGCCTGCAGTGCGTTCTGCGTGATGGATCCTTAACCCCGTTACTCTACCCCCGGTGCCTGAGAGCATGCGCAAGGGGACCGGGCTTCCTACCCGGGGGCCGCCCCCGCTGACGTTCCACCCCATGCTAGAGATACCGTGGACGCTTTTCCATTGAACGCCACCCGCCGTCCTGCCGCCAATCACCTGGCGTTATCGCTGGAAGCTGGCAGCGTGCCGCTCGGGGACCCCATGCTGTGACGGTGCCGCCTTCTTTTAGATTGTAAGCTCCTGTGAGCAGCACACGCCTTACCGTTTGTGTCTGTAAATCCAGATGATGCGTGTTTTGTGTTGTTACCCCGTTATACAGCACCGCGGATTATGATGGCGCTACATAAATCCGTTTTATTTTCACTCAACCTATTGTAATACATAGAAACATAGCGACGGCTGATAAGAACCCCTCGGCCCGTCCGGACTGCCCGACCTCTGAGTTCTTTCCTTAGTCCCTGCCCTTATCCTATATCTAGCTTGGTCTTCTGACTATCCCATGCTTGCTTAAATGCCTTCACTGTATGAACATCTACCACTTCTGCTGGAATTCTACTCCATGCATCCACTACCTCTTCAGTAAGGAAACATTTCCTGATGTTACTTTTAAACCTTTTCCCCGCTAGCTTAAGACTTATGTCCCTGTAGCACTAAAGGATTTTCTGATGGGGTGTATAATATATATATATATATATATATATATATATATATATACTGAATACTTGCGCACAGGTGTGTGTGGCCAGAAGACTTGGATTGTATTCTCGTTTCAACATTCTCTAAATCCAGGAGTCCTTAGAATGTCCGAGCACAGATACCCGGCCCTCTGACCCATCTCTGCTTAGTTCTGGGGGGGGGGATCAAACTGCCCTCCGGACCTCCGATGCGCTGTATCCAGACTCGGTTATTCCACATCTTAGCATCCAGCATCAGGACTTGGGGTTTGGGTATTTTCGGAAGAATTCTGCGCGTTTTTAAATGATTTGTTACAGTTTATGTATTTTTCCTCCCCAGTCTGATTCCTGAAGATGCTGTCCAGGCTGCGGGTGTTGGCGCGTCGTGGCGCGGCGCTCTGCCGCTCCGTTCATACGAAAGAAAAGGGCAAAGCGCTTCTCCTCAACCCGAGAACCAACAAGGTGAGCGAAGCAGACGCCCTATAACGATACAGAACGAGCTAAAATATATACAAACTGCAACAAAATGAAATATATATCAAAAATCCATATTTTGGTGCAAACGTTCCATTTATAGAATACATTAGAATTGTAACAAAAACATATTTTATAAGCGCCCTCTGTTTAAAGCTTTATCCCGAGGTGGCTGCAACCTGGCTGGCTGGGGCAGCAGGTTATTTTATATAATAATAATAATAAATTTATATATATATATAAAAAAGGAACATTTTAAAAGAACATACAAGACTATAAATAAATATGTCATTATATGATGTTTTTTATATATATAATTATGAATATTACAATTTTAGAACTTTTGATTAAAATACAAATATTATAAGCTTTTGGAGTCGAGAAGGAATTTTCCCCCTAAAAAAAAAAACAAAAAAAAGATTCTGAATAAATATATAATTGTATGATGTATTTTTATATATATATATATATATATATATATATATATATATATATATATTATATATATATATATATATTACAATTTTAGAGCTTCTTGCTCAAAATAGAAATATTACCTTTTGAAGTCAAGAAGGAATTTTCCCCCTAAAAATATGAAAAATAGCTTCTTTTGGCTAGAAATCGGGAATGAGGTGTCAGAGGTTGAAGTTGATGGACTTCGGTCTGTCTTTTCACTGTAAGTTACTGTATTCCTCCGAGTGCTGACTCGGTATCTGGAGTTGGGACCGGACTGGCGATGGTGAGGGGGCCATGGCTCGTGGCCAGGGGGCCGGGGGCCGGATCTCCTCGGCTCTACGTTGGTTTTTGGGCAGTTTTGGGGGAAATGAATCAGTCCGTTGCCTTTTGTGTCCATTTAGGGAATGGCGTTTACCCTACAAGAGCGGCAAATACTCGGCCTTCAGGGCCTCTTACCCCCCAAGATAGAGACTCAGGACATCCAAGCTGCTCGGTTCCACAAGAACCTGAGGAAGATGGAAGACCCTCTAGAGAAGTACGTATCCGCCATACCTGTCCCCGGCGTGGCCCGTGCTCCATGATCTGGGTTAATAGTCGACAAATACCGATAATAAAGATTTAAACATCGGTCGAGACGTCCCAGGAAGTCATGGCTTATTATTATTATTACGCTGGCCTTACTGGGCCTGTCTGCAAGAATACTTCTGAGTGGTCAGGTCGTCATGGCAACCTGTAGAGTCTTTGACTGGCTTTTGACCAGTACGACCATCGGTCCATTGGTCTCGTTCAGAATGTCCAATGTTTTTGGCTGATTAGAGTGCATTGTACGATATGCCGGACGTGTTCTCTGCCTGTGCATGCGCAGCCACTCAGCTGTATGCCCCCCCCCCCCGGAGGAGTACTTGCCAGCAAAATGATGATATCTCGTAATTACATTTTAAATTTTTTGCAGATATATTTATATAATGGGGATCCAGGAGAGGAACGAGAAGCTTTTCTACAGAATATTACAGGACGACATCGAGAGGCTGATGCCGATCGTCTACACGCCAACCGTGGGGCTGGCGTGCTCGCAGTACGGGCACATATTCCGCAGGCCGAAGTGAGTCCGAGCGGGGTCGCTCTTATCGGACGCGATGATATTTTATTATATCGGCATTAATGATATTTTCTGTTCTCTCCTTGCAGAGGGCTGTACATTTCTATATTAGATAAAGGACACATTCGATCCATACTGGACCACTGGCCCGAAACAGATGTAAAGGTACGATGTTCGCCCGTCAGACTGTCTCTCCCTCCTCCGCTCTCAAATCCTTCTTAGAGGAGCGTACTCACTCTGATCACTCTCAGCCATCATCCTAATCAAGCCTTCTGAACGACCAACAACCTCTACAGATAACCCGGACCCGACCCCCTCATCCCCATCCCAGCCGTCCTCTCCTACTGCTTCACGGCCCCCTAAACCACTCACTAGATCCTGTGACTTTCAATGATTCCGCTGTAACACCGCTACGGTATCTGCTGGCGCTATATCAATAAATGTCATGTGATAAAACCCAGATCCTTCCAGCCCCCTTAGTCTTGTAGTTCTACTTCCATCGTATATACGTTTTAGGGACCGGTGCCCGGAATTCTACTTCCATCGTATATACGTTTTAGGGACCGGTGCCCGGAATTCATGGAATAGTGCGCTCGGACCCCTCCTTGCGGGAGAAGAGCCCCCCTGTGTGGCTGGTTACGGGGTGGCTTGGGGCCCCTAGGCACTCGCCTAATGGATAATCTGTGGTTATAGTATTGATTTTCATGAATGGTAAGGAAAGTATTTTTCCAGGAAACGCATGAAAAAGAAGCGTTGCGTTCCACCAGGTCAACGACAAAACAATGTTACCGCAACTGCTCTGAAGTATCCCTCGGTTTAACCCCTTAAGGACAATGGGCTGTACTTAAACCCATTAAAAACTATGTATTGTGAGCCCATGCATGTACAGGCTTTGTCATTAAGGGGTTAAAAAAGGAGATATTAAATTATTATTAATAAATGTCAATTAACTTGAGTTAACTGCTGCAGAATCTCTGCTCCTCGAGGGCCGGATATCAAATACATGACTTTTTTTGATATTTCTGTATTTTTGGCATGCAGGCGGTAGTAGTCACCGACGGAGAGCGGATTCTGGGCCTCGGTGATCTCGGGGTTTACGGGATGGGGATACCGGTCGGGAAGCTCTGCCTGTACACGGCGTGCGCCGGGATCCGGCCTCAGAAATGCCTCCCCGTGGTTATTGACGTCGGGACTGATAATCCGGTGAGTCGCTTGGCTGGTATGACAGGCGTCGGTAAAGAATTACCCGCCGTGACCGCTCAAAGGTCTTCTGCGTTGTAGTCAACCCATATTCGCCTTAGATGAGTTAGAAACAGAATTTGCCGGCAGGTCGGCCCCATTCGGCCCCCGTCCAGTCACCCAGTTATTCCTGTTGTAAAGACTCAAACCTTAATCAGTCGTTGGTCTCGTCTTAGATTCAGGAGCCGTATGTCTATCCCATGCGTGTTTAAATCCCCTCACTGTATTACCCTCTACCACTTCTGCTGGGAAGCTGGTTCATTTATCAACCACCCTTTCAGTAAAGTAAATGAAATATTTATCAGACCTCATTAATATTGAAGTGTTGATCCCGTCCGAGATAATAGTGCGGCGTTCGGTGAGGTTAATGCTGGATAATAGATGCGATGGTTTTGGGTCCGTAACGGTTGAGCGGGAACGGATAACCGGCAGATAGTTAACCGTTTAGTTGCCCGGATCCGCCAGTGCGGAGAGGTTGTGATACGTTGTGATGTCACCGCGTGGCACGAAGGGGCCGCTGATGGCGTCGGGTTCTTTCTCGCAGACCCTGCTTAAGGATCCGTTCTACATGGGGCTTTACCAGAAGAGAGACCGCACCGAGCTGTACGACGAGCTCATCGATGAGTTCATGGACGCCGTTACAGACCGGTAAGGAAATCACACGCGGTTATAGTTTGGGGGGCCGACCCCCGATATGCAGGCCGGGAAAATGTTGGTTTTTAATCTTTTTTGGCTTTTCCTGCTTTCAGTAAAATGCGTGTTTCTTTCACCGGTCCGGTCTTTATATCAGTAGAGCGCAGAATGAACGCTCGGTTTCGCATGACGTCCATGTATTGGTCTCGTGATTTGTCACCCATTAATTACTGTTATTTTTGTTAAAAGTGCTGTTTTTTAATATTTTAGGTACGGCCAGAATACTCTCATTCAGTTTGAGGATTTTGGAAACCACAACGCCTTCCGCTTTCTGAGGAAATACAGAGAGAAATACTGCACCTTCAATGACGATATCCAAGGTATTAAATGGGCTTTAACTTCTAAGGCGTGTTTGTGTAGCAGATCGGCCCCATCCGGCCCCCGTCTAGTCGCCTGTTCTTCCTGCTCTTAAGACTCAGACCTTAATCAGTTGTTGGTGTCGTCTTAGATTCAGGAGCCGTATGTCTATCCCACGCATGTTTAATATCCTCACTGTATTACCCTCTACCGCTTCTGCTGGGAGGCTGTTCAGTTTATCTACCACCCTCCGTAAGTTTTACTCTGACCTTTGCAGGCACTGCCTCGGTAGCCCTGGCCGGGCTTTTGGCAACGCAGCAAGTCCTCGGCAAACCCATCACTGAGCAAAACTTCCTTTTCCTTGGAGCCGGAGAGGTAAGAGATCTAAAATAACAATAAAAAAAGATTTGCTTTAAAGAAGCCGTGTGCCCCGTTATTTGGTGCTATTAATATAGTATTGAAAGCTTTTCTGTGTTGAGCCAGACCACAATATTTCCGAGGTTAAGCCCCCGTGATGTACCGTCAGAACCGATAAATCTTCTGACCCGGACGTTGTTTCCGCGATTCTGGTTAATTATCGGTGGTATTTACCCCTCATCCTCCCATGAGGCCGCTCTCTCTGCGCTTTGCGTACGTTGCGTTTTGGGGTATTTCATATCGATTCTCATATTTTTTTTCTCAGGCTGCGCTTGGGATTGCCAACCTCATCGTCATGGCAATGATGGAGAGAGGACTCACGGCGGAGAATGCCCGGGAGAAAATCTGGATGTTTGACAAGTTCGGCTTATTGGTTCAGGTGATACATGGAGGCTTCATTTATTATAATAATAATAATAATAAATATAATATAATTTATATAGCGCCATCATATTCCACCAGCGTTTGCAGCAGCGCGCCGTACTAAAAACACCAGGCTGCCGCGGGCACCAAGTTATCGGGGCCGCTTTGCTGTCCTAGTCCCCTAGGCCCGTATACGTAGCTGCTTAGACTTACCGAGCGTATGTTTGGATGCCGTCGGGCTGCTTTGCTCCGAGGCCTCCTGCTGCGTTGGACGTGTGGGGTTTTTTTTTTTATATTCCATCCTTGATAAAGCTGACCGACAGCAGTTATCCCCTCCCCCCCCCTAACGTATATTTATAAATATATTAATATAAATCCAATATTTATAAAGCTGGAGCCGGGGGGCTTAATAAGGAATTTCAGATTCCGTTTGCTTCCAAAAGGCTCTGGCGAGACCCCCGCTAGATATTATTTTTGGTCCTGCAAGAGGCAAAACTGCCTTTTTTGATTATTTTATTTATTTTTTACAAAAATGTTTGTTTATTGTTTTAAACTGAACTCCGTTTCAGGGCCGAGAGGAAGGTGCGGACGGCAATCAGGAGTCTTTTGCCCACCCGGCCCCGAAGCAGAGCGTGAAAACCTTCTTGGATGCGGTGAATGTTTTAAAGCCGACAGCAATCATTGGTAAATCCTCGTCTTTAACCCTTTGGAGTTCCGTCTTTGTTCTTTTTCCCCCCTAGATTGGGTTTGGGATAAATGCAACACTTTAAAGAAAACCCGAACCAGTTTATAATTTCATCAGATGTGAAATATATTGACTAACAAAACAAAAAAAAAAGACTAAACACTAGCATTAAA
The DNA here is from genome assembly GCA_009364415.1 of Spea multiplicata. Lineage (NCBI taxonomy): Eukaryota > Metazoa > Chordata > Amphibia > Anura > Pelobatidae > Spea > Spea multiplicata. Next base: position 59,505,473 of record VKOC01000001.1, on the reverse strand, counting down.
AATAAATAATAATAATAAAAAGATTTGTCGCTGTGTGTTTGTGACGGATTACATATTTGGCTTTTTCTACTTGACCGCAGGTGTAGCAGGCGCCGGGCGTCTCTTTACGGAGGACGTCATCAAAGCCATGGCTTCCATTAACGAGAGGCCGATCATCTTTGCCCTGAGTAATCCAACGTTAAAAGCCGAGTGCACGGCGGAGGAAGCGTACACTCTGACGGAGGTGAGGAACAGGAATTATTATTTATTTATTATTATTGTTAGTATTATTATTAGTATTAATATTTGATTTATATGGCACCGTCATATTCCGCAGCGCTGTACAATGGGACTTAAATTCGGTTTGATTTGGGCTAAATTCTAGACGCCTGAAACTGACGTCCCTTTATCTCATTCACTACCTCTGTATACGTTGGATGTAAATGTATACACAATTCAGCCTTTAACCCCTTAACATCCAATGACGGGCCAGGCACGTCACACAAAAACGGTCAGGTCACTGATTGGCTGATATGACCAGCCAGTCAGACGCCAGAATTTCACTAATAAAAGTAAACGGTATCGGTGCTATTCCGTATATACTTCACAGCCGCGCGAGTAACATGCGCTATTTACTATTAAATCGTTTTTCCCTTGGATTTTTTATATCTTTTATTTTATACAAGCGTTTTATTTTGTCCGTGATGATGTAAGACGAATTGATTTATGACACGTTCACCGTTTGATATCCTTGTCCAGGGACGCTGTCTCTTTGCCAGCGGAAGTCCGTTTGATACGGTGACTCTGAGCGACGGGCGATCCTATAAACCCGGACAGGGGAACAATGCTTATATATTCCCAGGTATTTCCGTCCCGTCTCACGCGCATGCTCTGTCCCTTTAAGCAGATTTCATTTAGTTGATCTTGATGCGTGTGACTGCTTGTTTCCGTGACCTCCCCGCTGCGTTTCGCTTTCTACACAGGTGTTGCCCTGGCGGTAATTCTGAGCGGCGTGCGCCATATCAGTGACCGGGTCTTCCTTGAAGCTGCCAAGGTGGGTCTAGAAATCTATGGCTTTGCTTAACGAGATAACGGAACGCCGGTTTCCGGTAGCACCGGAGCTGGTGGCCCATGTCTGCCTCATATGCAGAATCCATTACGCGTGCTTCTGGTCAGACAGAGACTGCTTCAGTGTATAATCGGATCGCGGCTTTTGGATAATTGTCGGAGGAAGCCGAGAGAAGTTCAGTCCCGGTCGCCAAAAGCTTTAGGAAGCTCGGATAAAAGCCGGTTTTGTTCTTATTTCTGCATTTTTTTTTTTTCTGATAGGCCCTGGCAGAACAGTTAACTGCTGAGGAGATGGAGCAGGGAAGGCTTTACCCGCCGCTGTCTAATATCCAGGAGGTCTCCATATGCATCGCGGTCAAAGTAGGTGGATTCGGACCTCCCAACGTTGGTCTACAAGACTTCTGGCCAACGCTGTTGATGTGGAGGGCTGGGGGCCCAGAGCCACAAATACTGTGACACGCGGACACGCATTAAACCATCCTCACTCTACACATTCACGCTTCCACACCACCACAGCCATACCTTGTCCTACACCACATTATTAGACCCTACCGTGCTCCTGCCTCCATCACCAGCCTTGTCTGAAGAATCTAGGAGTTGAAGATGGAAGCGTTTGCCTCCGTGATAGGATGTCCACATTGGCCATGTTTTCCACGACGCGTGTACGTAGTTTCATGTTGACCGGCACACGTGAAGCGCTGCCCTGCAGTATGTGGGATGTATAGACTCGTGGAAGTTAACCAATTAGCCAGTTATACATTCTCCATACTGCAGGGCAGCATTTTATCGATCTGGTCTGCAATATGTAAATGGGAATACATGGCTGGAGTGGTCACCCTACTCCATGACCAGTCCATGTGGTCGGCTACAACTCTGCTGCCAAGGACCATAGGGCAACCAACCGGCTCTGTGAGAATGCCACTTATCTGGGCTCTTTCTAGGTTCTCGGATAGAATGCTAAATAAGGTAACTTTATTACGATTTCTCATCTCCTGCGCATGTTTTTATTTATTTTAGGTGATGGAATTTGTGTACAGAAACGGAATGGCTTTCCAGTATCCCGAACCCATGGACAAGAACGCCTACGTTCGATCCAAAGTGTGGAGCACAGAATACGACTCTTTCTTACCCGATGTGTATGACTGGCCGGAGTATGCATCCAAACCTCATAGAATGTTCTGATCTCGCTCGCGGTGTCTTTTACAAAGAATAATAGTAACCAAAAAAAACCTTTTTAAAAAAAAAAATCATTTTTTTTCATGAAGAATTAGTACGGTTTTCCTCCTTCTTGGGAGAACTAACAATCAGAAACCAAAATTGTGCCCCCCCCCCCCCGATTGCAACTGGTTGCCTGGGTCGCGACTAGGTCTATTCACTAAAGAGTGAGTTTGTAAGACGTTTCAACTTGAGTGGAGCTTCTCCAGCATTGCATAGGCAATGTGAGAGTTCTTCATTTTTCTTTTTTCTTTAAAAAAAAAAAACAAAAACATTTTATTTGCAAAATATTAGGCAACTACGTATCCACCATTTGTAGGTGTTTTAGACCATTCTACTAGACAAGCCCCCCGACTCTTTATATTGGCCGTGGTGTGGGAGAGCCTTGTCGAGGCTGGCCATCGAAAGTCGGGAAGCTGAAATGTTCAAATCTCCTGAAACCCACTCTTTAGTGAATAGACGCTCCTTTCTGACTCTTCTCCCGTTTATAGGGGAAAAACAGCCTTTTCTTCTAAAAAGTGAAATCCTTTAAAATATTTTTTTGTTTCCAAATTTTAGTATTTGAAAATGCTTTAGATTCTGCGTTAGCGATGCACTTTAAATGTATGCATTTAACGTGCAGGGGGGGAAAAAATGCAGTTCTTAACCCCTTCATGACAAAGCCCGTACCTGTACGCGCTCACAATACATTGTTTTTAATGGGTTTAAGGACAACCCATTGTCCTTAAGGGGTTAAATATTAGAATCGTGTGCCTTGTGACGAATCTTACAAGAGATCCCAACATACCTTGCGCAGCCGAATATCATGTTTACCATCAAATGGTTGCGTTACCCTGACGGCAATCATATATCTGTTGTACATCAGACGTACCTATGATGTCATCGTTATGTTATTATGTATTTGTGCATCTAAGCGTTTTCACGAAGTATATTATTTTGCGGTTCTTATTTGTTACGGATCGCTGCGAAGTGGTTCTAGGTATTATTTTAACCTGGATGGACTTTGCTAAGTTTACGCTGATTCCTTTTGGGCGTATTTTAATGAAGGAGAAAATAACATTTTTAATATACGCTGCAAATTTCCTGAATCTCTGCCTCGGTATGAAGGCTAAACGCCTGTATTCCAGAGCCCTCTAATTATGCACGGTCCATCTGTATGAGTCTACCTCCCATCATATGGTTTTTATGTAAGAGTTAATGGAAGCTAGTTTTATTTTGTTGTAGGAAATCATTCCAAATATATCTAGAACATACCTATATCCCAGATACCATAAACATAATACAACAGTGTGTGCGTGTATAATATTATATATATATTCAAAACAATATTTTATTTATGCCTAGAAGGGGATTTATATATATATATATATATATATATATATATATATATATATATATATCCCCCTAGGCATAAGTACTCCTTTTTAGGGGATGAGATATATATATATTACCAAAGTTGATCCATGCAATCCAGACAATGGGGATAAAAGCTGCGGTGCAATCACTGCAAGATAATCTACCAAAGGAGAACTCAGGGGAAATGAATAATTTATTAGGAAAGCAGGATTTTATTTTCCTTTCCTTTGTTACCTACATAGACGCACGCGCTACCATTCATAAGCTGGGGGTGAGATGTTAATTGTGTAAATGACTATTGTAGCCGGAAGCGGCTGATTTTTTTTTAATGGAATACCATCACTCCTGTGTTCCAATGGCCCTTTATCACTCCCATCACTCCTGTGTTCCAATGGCCCTTTATCACTCCCATCACTCCTGTGTCCCAATGGCCCTTTATCACTCCCATCACTCCTGTGATTGCCATTAGAACACAGGACTGATTTAATTTGACAGGGACTGTAAAAGTACTTTTAATATATCCATACATTGTATGTTCCAGAATCTGACCTGCACGTTGGTTTTAGTGATGTCAGTGGCAGGTATTCTGGAAACAATAGGAGCTGCTGTTGTGCATGCGCACAGGTGTCTGAATAGAGCGCCACCTGCAGTGTGTAGGGAGATGTGGATAAGGGACGCCATATCCAAAAGGGATGACATTGAAATGGAAAGGCATCTCATTAAAGTGATCTCTGTCCCTTTAAATCTGTCTATAACTAGATTATTAACTCAGGTAATCCAAGGCAGAACATTATAATTCAAGCTATTCTGTTTTCTTGTACTGTAACTCCCAACATGCAGGCATAAGAGTGTGTGTGTATCTGTACACGTGTGTGCGTGTGTGTCTGTACACGTGTGTGTACGTACGTAGGTACTGTTTACTATTCCCAGCACTAGTGACCGGACACTTCTGACTTGATAATACGTCTTCTGTCCTGATGCTTTATCTCTTGTATGCTCTTCTGTGCCGTGTCCGTGTCTTCGTGTTGATCCGGTTTGGGAAGAGTTTAGGAATATTCCAGACCTCTCAGGGAGAACTTGTTTTTATAATCCGTCCGAATGAATCTTAAAAGCTGGTTAAATGGGTTCATTCGCAAAACGGGGGGTATCGTTTCTTCTCGTAGACTTTACTATGTGTTGCGAAGGACCAACCCTGCTGAGCTTGGCCCTCGAGAAGCCGAGCTGGTCGGATCTTGGCCAAAAGAGTGGGATTTTCAGTAAAATGAGACTGAATCAACGCATTTTGAAATGGTTTGCTTCGGATTCTAAAAGTTTTCCGTCCTCAGTGTCTGCTTATAAATCACCATGAAATACTCCGTCTGTTTTATAACACAAACACCCGCTTCTATATTTCTGTATTTAAATCGGTAGTTTGTATTTTGATGATTTTGTCCAATAAATCTCTCTGTGAACGTTTACGTCCGGAATCTGTGAAATAAATGAGAATGTACGGCTGAATCTGGGTTTAAATGAGAAATATATATGCTTTTATTTATTAATTATTGTTTAATATTTATTAATGCATATAGTAACTTCACGTTTCTGGTGAGTTGCTTTCGATGCTGTATGGTGGGACTCTTCATGGGGTGTCGGGACATTCGTCTGCCCCTTTAATATGTAATTGTGTTTTGATGGAGGGCTCCGATGTATGGTAAATGGTTGAGGGCTCCATGATCCTTACTAGATGGAAGTTTGGGGAATAACTGGATCTATATAATCCATAATTGGTTTTTAGCCAAGAAATGGGCCACTTAGTCTGCCCTTTCTCAATCTGTCCCGCCATGCTTATTAAAGGAGTCTATGGAGGCTGCGGCGTCGGGGTGTAAATGACTTGGGGGGGCGCGCACACCTGGGGCTCTCAGCTGCCCCTGGTTTGGCGTTTGGGGGGGGGGGGGGGGTCTGCTGCCCTGGGCCTGAATATGTCACAGGACACCCGGGTCTTTATTGAACAGAACGACTGATTAAGGTTCGAGTCTTTACAGCAAGAGAAACGAGGCGACTACAGTGGGGCCGAATGGGGCCGATCTGCCAGCTATGTTTTTGTGTTAAGTGAGTAAGAGCTTACAGTCTGATCCCTGTACAAGATCTGCTCTACAGAACGAGCCCCAAAATAAAATGAACACCCCTAAAACTTGGAAGGGGTGGTGACTGTAATTCTGCTATTTACGGGGTTATGTAAAACAAAGCTGTTCTGGTGCAAATTGTCAGAATTAGCAGGGACGTTCCATTGGTTGCTATGGTGAGTGCACCGCTTCTAAAACTTGGTGCCGCAATGGCTTTCATGCATCACCCCCTAATCCCCTTCACCCTATAGCTTTATAACTATTTTAATATACCCTGTATTGGGGCGGGGGGTCTGGTAGGGAGGTACAGGCCAGCCCTGGCGGTGGGGGTCGGGAGAGATTGGCCACTCGTCCACCTTACCAGAGCAGCCACCATGCCAGGGATGCAAGGAGGCAAAGTGGGAGCTGCAATGGAGACCTCTGTTGATTTTACTCGTCCCTGGGGGGCAGTTAAAGGCCAGAGGGTCTCCCCGACCAGTGAAAACTGGGATTATTGGGGGTATGTGGAAGATGAGCCCCCGCCATGCCGCTTGCTACAGGTTTTATGGAATATGTGTGTTTGTTGGAAAATGTTCCATAAATAGTAAATTTAAAATGGATGGTTATATTTTACGAGTAGCCACGATCTTTTGCTACGTAAGAAACCGCGCAACTTGGAATCCTCTTGGCGATCGGAATACGCGGCGCGGCGTGCGACTTAACCACGTATTCCATGCTTATACAGCCTATAGAATCTGCACCCGGCGCCACGTTGGCATCGCGTGCGCCTCTCTCCTCGCGTTGCGGGTTTAGGATCTAGGTGAATAGATCCAAGGCACGTATTTAATGGTCCTGGTAGAGAATCATTTTCAGACTTGGTATCGGTAACTTGTGTAAGCGTAACCAGATGTCTTTTTTCTGGAGACAGTCCCCCCGACTGTGACGTCTGTCTTGGGAAAACCCATTAAATATAAAGGTAAAGTATATCTCAAAGTGAACTTTAGATTAAATATAAAATCGGTTTTAACGTATATATGTAATTTAGGTACGTAGCTTGTCATGGCATAGTTCTGATTGGGTTGATGTGAGACAAAAGTGACTGACGGTACAAACACACATTCACACCACCAATCAAAAGTTTGGGGTCACTTGGAAATGTCCTTGTTTTTGAAAGAAAATCACATTTTGTTCAATAAAATAACATGAAATGGATCAGAAATCCGGCGCAAATGGGGTTAATGCTGTAAATGAGTATTGTAGCTGGAAATGGCTGATTTTTAATGGAATCTCTTTATAGGCGTACAGAGGCCTTTATCACTCCCATCACTCCTGTGTTCCAACGGCCCTTTATCACTCCATCACTCCTGTGTTCCAATGGCCCTTTATCACTCCCATCACTCCGTGTTCCAATGGCCCTTTATCACTCCCATCACTCCTGTGTTCCAATGGCCCTTTATCACTCCCATCACTCCTGTGTTCCAATGGCACGTTGTGTTCACTGATCCAATTTTAAGTATAAAAAGGCTAATTGATCATTGGAAACCCTTTTGCAATAATGTTTGCCATGGAAACAGCTTAGTGACCCCAAACTTTCTAACAGTGTTGTTAAAAATTATTTTGGCAAAAAACGTCTAGTTGGCCTCCATTAAGCATTCGTTTAAATATACAGAAATGTGCCGGCTTTAGGAACAACGATAGTTAAGGGGGAGCATTTTAGACCATAATTACAGCAAAGCGAGGGTTAAATGTTACGCGTCATTGTAACTAACGCGCCGATCTTGTACTTTTTCCAGGTTTTTCGGATCCTTTCCTAGCGGCCGGATTCCAGGCTCAGTGTAACATTTACTGATGGGACAACGGGACGAAGTTTATTGACCCCGTCCGCCTCACCTGTAGTGAATATATAACCTGACTACTTCTAATTCGAATGCTGCTTGTGCCAAAAAGTGCCTGTTTTAACCTAAAAGGAGCCATACTACAAAGCGGCCAATAAAACGTTTGGAATGGAGAAACCTTTTGCGGATTTATTTATGAAAATGTGTGCAAAAAAACGTCTATAATTAACGGCTCATTTACTAAATGTTTTACTGTCCTTTCAACACCTCCTGAACATTTTACCTGCTCATATTTATTTATTTTGAGTAAGTTTTTTTTTGTTTAATTTTTTTAGAGGGGGTGTTATATGTTTTTTTGGCACTTAAGGTTCCATAAAAACCTAATAAAAACATGCATTTTGATACCTGTGCAACTTTGTTAGGAAAGGGATGTATTAACCAATCCGCTTCCTTCTTGCTTTCCTCTACTAAAAGTCTTGAATAAAATGAATTAATTAAAATAATATAATATATATAAAATATAATAAACAGTATAAATAATAGCGGTATACGGGGCCAGCATTCATAGGACATCATCGTGAGGGGGAAATAATGCTGCCTGCTGGTCGCTGATCTGTTGTAAGCCGGCTCGCCAGCATGCGGAAACAATTGTCTGATCCCTGCTAACAAGACGTTCCTTTGGAAGGTGACGGATAGCGTGTCTGAAACAAAATATCAGTTATGTATATACCAACTATCCACACAGCGCTTCTTACAGTCCTTACATTCAAAGGGTCTGACTAAACCGAGACTGGCCGACTAAGACGTTAGGTAAATAGGGCCCGGCTCGCAGTAGAGTGGAAGGAGTGTGGAGAAAAATTATGTATGGAGGAGGGAGAGAACTGTGTTTGTGTATAAATGTTTCCGTAAAGCATTTGTATGGTTGTCATGGAAACACAAATAGCACAAAACTAAACTACAAATGGGTGGCAAATCCCAGGTCAAAAACTGTATCCTGCCAGCTATAATGCAACAAGGTGATTTTTACTATTGGTAGCTTTGCTGTATCTCTGCTACGCGGGGCGCTCTACGGTTATAAGGACATTTGTGTTTCTTCACAGCACAATAACTTTTTAATACATCATCCATAATGATTATTTTGACTTAAAGCATCTATTAATTGTGTCGCTGAGATTCAGCTCTGGGGGTACACGCCTCCTGAGCCCTTTGCCAGACACTCTGCCCTTTATAAAGATGGCTGTCGGTGGGTGCGTTTCCGGCCGATGCTATCGTCTTCTCTACTGTAACAATCCTCTGAGAGTAGCAAGATGGCCGCTTCCTGCTCGTTTGCGCGGATCTCGTGCTGTTTGGAGCGGGGGCAGTAATATGGCCGACTTCCGCTGTCACATAGTGACGCGTGTTCCGTGGCAGTGAAGACGATCTGTCGGGTAATAATAGTGTTATATATATAATAAGTGTGGGGGAGCAGCGTGTACCGGGTGTGATAATATTGCTCTGTCAAGACATGGCAGATAGAATCTACATATCAGTGTACTACAGAAAGGCAAAACCGAAATGAATACAGTGACTTGTCATAGTCTGTAATATATATGTGTATGTATATGGGTATATATATATATATTATATATAATAATAGTATATATATATACACGCACTGCTACACAGCACACACTCTCACACTGTACATACAGACTATATATATATACACACACATTGTACATACACACACATATATACACTGTACATACAGACTATATATATGTACACACACATTGTACATACACACACATATATACACTGTACATACAGACTATATATATATATATATACATGCATTGTACATACACACACGCATATATATACACTGTACATACAGACTATATATATATATATACATTGCTTGACAACACAACACCGCTATATATTAACACTGTACATCGACTATATTATATATATATACCATGCATTGTACATAACCCACACACGGGCACTATATTTACACAGTACATACAGGACTAATATATAATATACATCAACATAACACGCATAAATATACACTGTACCATTACAGGACTATATATATATATGTATAATATATATACACGCATTGTTACAACTCACACGCATATATATTAACATTTACATAGCGACTATAAATATATATATATATATATATATATATATACATATATATATATATGCATTGTACATACACACATGCATATATATACACTGTACATACAGACTATATATATATACCAAGGATGGGGTGTTGCCCTCAGCTGTAGAGCTGCAGCTTCTCCTAAAAGTTAGCGCAAAGAGCTGTGACGCTGTTGGCATGGACTGGATGCTGATTGGTTCATTCATTATTATTATTAATTATTTATTGTTCATCAGGTTTGGTTGCGGACGGCTGAGCGGCGATGACCATGGACATCACGTTTCTGGGCACGGGGTCTGCGTATCCCTCTCCCTGCCGGGGGGCTTCTGCCGTTGTTTTCCGCACGGAAGGAGAGTGCTGGCTGTTTGACTGCGGTGAGGGAACCCAGACTCAATTTATGAAGAGCCCCCTTAAAGCAGGTCAGTGGGTCCTAAGTCAGTATGTTCACTATCGAGTGAGCATACTCAGAATTACACATTGCATAATCCCGCTTGTATTGAGTTTATAGAAATAAAAAAAAAATCAGTCTCAGGTACTGGGTTTTTTTGTTCTTTTATTCATATTTTATCTTTTATTTTATTATTTTGTAAACAAATTTGGAGAACATTCACTAGTCCTGAACTCAAAGCAATAGAAAGGCATACAATAAAAAGGTAACCAAGGGTTAGAAATAAGTTATCACAGAATGGCAGGGCTCTGTTGCTAAGCAGCTGCAGTATCTCAATAAACCTTTTAACTGACATAGAGCATCAAGGAGTGAAATAAGGAGAGATGCCGCACTTATCCGGTCACCCTAGGTGGAACAGAACCTTTAATCATACACAGCCATGTGACCCTTCATAATGATCAAGATTGGACTTTTTACATCAAACCTTTCATCAAACTCACAGTTTAGTGAATAAATGCCCAGCAATGTCTACCTCTGGGATGTGTTGTAGATCAAGTGATGAAGCGATGGATACTTTAGTACCTCGTTTCCCCGCCGTGTGCGTTTCTCTCACGCTCAGAATGATATTTATTGGACTTTTATTTAAAGCGTCGCAAATCTCGGAGGAAGCGGGAAGTAAAACCCAAAGAGATGATGTTTGAGATTCTTCACCTCGAGCTGCCTGTTGGCTTAATAAACTTTTTATGGCTTCGCTGATCCCGCAGCTGTCGCCAGCATTGTGTAAACCGCGGGGTGCGACGTCTGCCGGTGCCGCGCAGGCAGTCCGGTCTGGGGGAGCAACAATCTCATTATAGTAACAGAAAAAAACTCCATTCCTATTTTTTCCCCCCACATAGATTGCAGCACTGTGTATCTGCGCATGCACATACCCCGCAGGCATTCAGAGAGACTTTAAATGCTCCCAGAACTAAGAGATGAAATCTGGCATGTATACTTATATATAACCCCCAGCGCTATATACAGTAATATAACCCCCCAGCACTGTATACAGTAATATAACCCCCAGCGCTGTATACAGTAATGTCGGTCGGTGACAAAAACCTGGTTTTATCTTATTTTGTCCCAATAAACTCCCTTTATCTGCCTACCTGGAGCCGATGTTGCTGTCAGTCATGTGATATTTTGGGTGACTTTCCCGGCTCAAGCACCACACTGAGCTGATGCTTTATGGCAATGCTAATGAAGTCTGTTCCCCCATAAATTTTAATTAATCAGAGTGATCACCTGGGTGACTAAGACTGAGCCATTCTATTGTTCCCCACAGGCAGTATGATAAGGAGTCGGGGTGTAATATTTATGAAAACCTTTTTATTTGGACATTTGGTGAGCGATCTCCTTTGAATGTTGATTTTATTGTGTTTCCCCCCCCCCTGCAGGTAGAATTACAAAAATATTTATAACGCACCTCCATGGCGACCATATATTTGGACTCCCAGGCTTTCTGTGCACCGTGAGCCTCCAGTGCGGATCTACCCCGAGTAAACAAACTGTAGACATCTACGGCCCGGTGGGTCTGAGGGAATTCATCAGACGGAGTCTGGAGATCTCTCACTCCCAGCTCGCTTTTCCATATGTGGTCCACGAGCTGCTCCCTACAGAAGACCAGTGTCCACCAGAAGAATTCAAGGACTGGTCTAGATATGGCCGGGAAGACGAGACGGCTGCCGAGGATCCGGGAAGGACTCTCTGTGAGGATCCGGCAGATGGTTCCTACCTCCTGTTTGAAAACGGACAATTCGCAGTAAACGCCATCAAGCTTTACCATCGGATCCCGTCGTTCGGATTCGTAATTAGCGAGAAAGAGCGTCCGGGCAAACTCGATGTGCAGAAGCTCCGAAGCCTTGGTAATGTTTTCTTCCACGCGCGGCTTCTGACCAATGTTTCTACTTTAATCCATCCAGTAATATTCCAGCAGAAAGATCATGTGTGGGAATTAATTGGTTGTGTAGATAAAATGCTTATTAGTGGAATAATTTGGTAAAAGATTCCACATTTCATTGTCCAGCTGGTGGTCAACATTTTTGTCTTAGTTCTCCATTTTACTGCCACCAGTTGGCGTCTCTTAAAGTAGCGGGGCTGCCTACTGGGTACCATGGAAAACTCTTCCGTGAAACGTATTACCCCGACACATTTAGAACAGACAAGCTGCAGCCACAAAACTGATGGACAGATTGCTTCCTTGGGTGGTCTGCCCTTCACCGCTCAGTGGGCTCCTCAATGGGCTCCTCAATGGGCTCCTCAATGGGCTTCTCAATGGGCTGCTCAATGGGCTGCTCAATGGGCTCCTCAATGGGCTCCTCAATAAGCTCCTCAATGGGCTGCTCAATGGGCTACTCAATGGGCTGGTTCGATCTCCCCATTAACACTATGGAGGGTCTATCAAACCAGTACAGCCTCCGGAGTATGCAACCTTAAGACATGAAGTTCCGGTGATGGCAGCCATGCTGGGGAGGCTGTCCTGGGTCAGGTTTAGGGCCATAGGTTGCTGTTTAGAAGGTGATCTTAAGATATAGAATATATAATGGGCCAAACAAGACCTCTGGGTCCTTATTAATGAATGTATCCTGCAAACCCCCCCCATGTAAGTGACTCTCCAACGCGGAATGATTCTTCACTTTCTAGACGATTTTGTTGTGTGCTGTACGGAATGTGTATTTTAACCAAACGATGTCTGATCTCCAGGGATCCAGCCGGGACCTGTTTGCGGAAAGCTAAAGCTCGGAGCTACAGTTACTTTAGAAAACGGGAAAACCGTTTCCCCGTCGGACGTCTTGGGAGATCCCATTCCTGGTCGGAAAGTGTGCATTTTCGGGGACTGCGCGGGAATAGTGTCTGTAGGGGGCACCAGGCTTTGCCAGGAGGCGGACATTCTGGTTCACGAAGCTACGTTGGATGACGGCCAGATGGACAAAGCCAAGGAGCACGGCCACAGCACGCCACGAATGGTGGCCCAATTTGCCAACTTATGTGGGGCAAAGAAGCTGATTCTGACCCACTTCAGCCAGAGGTATAAACCACCTCTCATGGTTGCTGAAGGCGATGAAGACGTCACGGTGCTGAAGAAGCAAGCGGAAGAGGCTCTACTCAACCCAAATGTGACTTTAGCAGAAGACTTTCTAACGATTACCGTGCCAATTAAAAAATGAGGAACGTTTTTAACAAATTTCGATAAGAAATCTACCTCTGACCAGCGGGCCAAAAAAATCATCTGTCAAAAAGTGGCCCCAATGGAGCCGCCAAAGATACCGAGCAGCTGGAAGAATACGGGTGACGGCAGACAGAAGAAATAACCCCGATGTCACTAAAGGGGGCAGATAACGATTTCATAGGCAAGGGTTGGGCTATAAAGGTTTGAATCAGAATTAAAGGGAAGCTCCCGCCATTTTTTATTACAGGTCTAAAATTAAAAAGGTTTTTAAAATATTTTCCTGTTTTCTTTTCTCTTTTTTTTAAACAGTTCTAGTTTTTGCCCCATAATGTAATGTTTTTAGACAGCTGGGAGTTATATTCCTGTATACAGCGCTGGGGGGGTTATA
>VKOC01000001.1:59473618-59491694 GCA_009364415.1 Spea multiplicata | reverse complement strand
AAGATATGCTGCCACTCTGCCCCCTAGATATGCCCCCCTAGATTTACCAATGCAGACTCCTGGGTGTCTAGCGGGGCCGGCGGGGGATATCTGTGCGATATACGTAGACAACTTTCGGTGCCGGTACTTCCTCCGTAGATTATTGAGACACCATAAGGCGCATGGACCGGTGGGTACCGGCAGAAGAGAGATATTATATCTGCCCCTCATATGTCATCACTATCGCAGGGGCACATTACTTAGACTGCCGAAACATTATGACCTCAGCGGCTGAAGTTCCATTGGACAGCTCTGCGAAATATAATGGCGTTATATAGAACAATAATAATAATAATACCTATAATAATATTACACAATTGTTCTACGTCAGCACCATGGACAGTTCCATGCATCCTAAAATGCCCGTTCTCCGTATACATTTTTATAGATGGAGTCCCAGCGGAGGGGGTAATGTTTATTTTCATTTCTCCCCGTAGGAAGCAGAATTTGGGTAATCCTCAGACTGCGCGCCCGCGGCTTGTTCCAATACCTCGATGCATTATTGATGAGCTCGTTATTAAAAGCCAGGAACAGAAAATGTCTTTAAGGGCAACAAAGAGAACAGGCAATAAATCCCCCCCCCCCCCCCCCGCGGAAAAGCAATAACGTGGGATTCAGTGTGGATTGAGGAAATAAGTCCAGGTTTTAGCTCAAACCCTGAAAATAACATTTATAAAGGAGAATTGTGTCCCCTTTACTCCACTCACCAAGGGGGCAAGTAAACTACATAGTGCAGTGAGTGATCACTAAAGGGACCCCCCCAGTCATTATCCGCACTTTAATGCATATGATAACTGCGTGGTTCCTATATATTTATTGGGTGTCCCCACTTGAGGGGTTCTTCATCATCGCCCCATATGCCATCAGCTCCAGCACCAGCTCAGGGGTGAGCCTAGTTAGCGGCACCTGGGGGCCATATTTGTTAGGCGCACCTCCCATAACTAAAACGCGTGCACATACCAGCATGCAAACTTGTTCTAACACCCCATCCCCCTCTCTCATCTGCCTCGTTCCCCTAGGCTCCCCCCTGACGCTGTCCGCTGCGTGCACTCATCAACACCACATGCTGACGCACACTCACACCATACCCTGCCCCCGCGGCACCCACCTTAGCACACCGCTGCTCGCATTTATTTCAGCTGCTGATTGGCTGATAGCCGCACCCAATCAGTTGCCAGACTCATCAGACCACAGAGGAAGAGGACAGCTGCAGGGCTGAAGCTTCCAACTCTTTTTCTTAAGTTTTGATACATTATTTTTCCTAAAAAGTGCATTCTTCGTAGTGTTAGGGTTAAATAAAAGGTCCAAATATTTATCATTATAACCATATCACTTTACCAATCCTTTGTAGTCTTCTATATTTACCGGCGACTCCATTGTTATGCCTTATACGCCTTACGTCCTGGTAAAAGACCATTTGGAAAACCTCTAGGGCTGAAGAAGCACAGGATTGAGTCATTAACCGTCTCTTCTCCACATCCGTCAAACGTAGGAGGTGTAGCGTTAGTTGCCATAATTTGTGATTCATGGAGAGAGGGAAGAAAAAAAGATTATTTGGCACCAAATTATTATCTAATATAAAAGAAAAAGTAGAATGGCTTAATGACAATCCACAGAACAAGACGTGCTTCCTTTTCATTTAAGGACGGAAAGCTGCCGGTGTTTATTACGTTTTTTATTTGTTTTGGGGTGAGAGCACACTGTATCTGAGTTATTATGTTCATTATTCAAGTCTATTTTTATTAAATTACTTTTAAATCCTGCTTAACTTAACGCTTGATCTCTACAAAAGAACAGAAATGTCATTTTATGGCATCAATTTTCTGTTTTCTGTGCTCCTTATTACTTCCGCAGAAGGTAAAATGTTAAATGTATATATTTTAGTAGTATTATACGCTTTATATATATTATACATATCTTTATATGTTATAATTTATGTTTATATTTCTATATATATATAGCATTATTTATATGTTGTAATATTTTATATGTTATATTTTATATTTTTATTTATATATTATATTATACATATCTTTATGTGTATAATATTTTATTATAACTGTTTATATATTAATACTTATATATACTATACATATCTTTATATGGTTATAACACTCTTTATATTGTAATATTTATATGATTTAATATAGTTCTTATCATATTGATAATTTCTCATCTCTTATGATCTGTGCATTCGAGTGCGACACGTACGTTCCTTCCCTGACCGGCATGGTTTTGTGAATGTGAATATAGCAGATGCTGCAAACGAAGGCCATTTCTATAGAAAGAGTCGAGGGTCTTGCTCGTGCCGGCACCCCCCCTAAATCTAAATTTGGCTTGTGTTGAATGTGTCCTTCTACTTACTCTATACTTAGTAGATATGCCCAGAAATTATTCTTTAATCATGTCGATGTTTGTCTCAGCAATACTTTTAGCCTGGAACACTTACCGTAATTGTCACATGACACAAAAGCAACAGCTGGTAGGTTGGTGACATCATTGTTAATATAGTTTGAAAAAATAATAATTTATGGCACAAAAAGTCATCTAACGACTATTAAACATACGTGGCCAACTAAAGATTTCCCTAATGAATGGTGGCCAGTGGTGGCCAAAGTCCAGGCAGAAACACGTCTAAAAACGTTAGATTTAGTCCGTTTATATTATATTATTATCTATATTATATAGTCATTTGGCAAACACGATGCATAGATTTTAAATCTTTGAAATCAAGACCCAAACAAATTTGTTCCTAAAATGATTTAGACGTCAAAACAAATATTCCATTTTATTACATAAACGGGTTCTATAAACAGCGATCGATATATTTCAAACGTACCCTGCTCACATTTTCTTATAAAGTCACGGAGAAAATAATTTAGGAAATCCCAAACCAGAAACATTCATTATATATATTATTATCTGTTAGGTATTATTCTGACATTATTAGCAATTCATTTTCTGTACAATACGTCTGCCGTTTAAATATATAATATAATAATAATAATAATAATAATTATAAAAAAATCGGATTACTGTTTTCCTGCTTTGTGTGCCGGTATGGTCTTTACGAACTTTATGTAATATTTTCTGTACCAAAAATCACCATTATTACAAAAAGAATTTTATAAAACAATGGGAAAAAAACAACAGAAATAAGTTCATAAAATTGCAAAGAGAAACACATATTATTGGGTGCAAATAGTGCGATGACACTGGTGTTTTTAGCCCAATTTTGGGTGAACGGGCATATTCTCAGGGTCATACCGTACGGAACTGACTCCCCCATACATACAAACATCCAAACTGCTGCTTTTGTTACTGGTGTCTCGCAACCAAAATTCCTGCTTGAATACAGGTGACTTCATTCATAATACATTCACCTCCCGACAAGGGATTATTTACATTGCAACAATTTGCGTCAAATTTTGCCTTGTTCATAATTGTTGCCAGGAATACTTAATTCTCACGTGACCCAAAAGCAGGCACTGATAGGCTGTAGTCATAGCAAGTGAAAAGGTTTCTCGTCTCTTGTTCTTAAGTGGTTAAAACACCGGGGGGGGGGATAACAGATGGGATAAGGCTGAGCTGCAATTCATCGTTTGTCTAAATGGAACTGCCCCTTTAACAGCATCGTTCACGAAAATCTACCCCCTACTACAGAAAAAAATAGGCATATCTTCGCCTCGGTTTCCACGGAAACATGAAGAAATCCATTTAGAATCTCAGAAACACCTTTACATTCTAAAGAGTGATTCGAAGAAATTTCGGAAAGTAAAATAAAATGACTCAAAATGAAAGCATGTGCTTAAATCTTTATCTGTTTGAACAAAGCCTTACTTCTCCGCCATTTTGAAAATAAAAACGTATACTTTTGGAGACTTCTGAGTGGAAAATAACGGATATTCGCATTATCTTCAAAATATAGTATGGGAAGAAGTGAAGATTTGCTCTGAAATAATTGCGTTGAAAAAGAATAATCATCTTATTTTTTTCAATTTTTATTCCTTTAAATAAAAAGAAGGAAGTACCATGCTGCGTTTGGACCTCTCGAGAAGGTCTTCAAGACATGAGAAGGCGCCTTAAGGCATTGCACCGAGTTTTCATTACAAACCTTAGCGTTTAAATATCCCCAGGTATAAAAAAATGTGCTCTGTAAAATATTCCATCTGTTATACGGTTAGTGTAACGCAATACATACATTATTAAAATAACCAAGCATCGTTACTCAAGGCGGTGGCGTCTACCACCTGTCTTTATGAAACACTTCCTTCTGAGTCATTTCGTTGGGGTGCTCCGAAATACAGGCCCCTTTGATATCATTCAGCTTATTGTCAGGTAAGTCTTCTTGGTTCGTACATATTTTTAACGCCCTGGTGATAAAAACATCGAGGTTAAACGGGGGCTCCTGGCTGGTGTCGCTTGGCGCCCCCTGGCGCGGTGGAGATGGTTGATGATCTTCTTGCATCTCGGGTGGAGGACTTGCTGGACATTCGAGGCCGGCCTGAGTGCTCTTAACCCACTGAGCTATCTCCAGAAAAAGATTGGAAGGCTCGTCTTCCAGCGGCAGCTCTCCACTGGGTGAAATCGTTGTCCTTTTCCAGTTGGAAAGATCCAAAATGAGTTTGGGCTCAGAGTAATGGTGGGGTTTGTTGTCTCTCCAGAGCAATTTATCCAAGTAGGATGGAGACCCGACTTTATATTCACAGGACCTTCCGCAATCTCCCTCGAAAACCCGATCCATGGAAGAGTGGGATTGTTCCAAGAATCTCTCCGAGCTGCTCTGGGAGTATTTGCGAGGATCTACCTGGACCTCCTCCGCTTGCGATTCAGATGCGGCCCGGGGGTCTCGTTGGACATCACTCATTCCATTGCCTTGGTCTTGTCTCCAATCCAGATCTGAAGACAGGCTCACCTGATACCTGCGAAGAGGAAACTCTTAATACGAATGCATAGAAAACATATTTTTGTTTATTTACGTAATTCTTTCAGACTTTTTGTCGTTATACGTACTGCTTATTAGTGTTGGTCTAGAACACTAGTGAGGGCCAATTGTCTCTGCCTATAAGCAGGGCACTCTCGTCCTTTACCAGTATGCCTTACCATGATGTTTATGTTCTCATTCATGTTGTATAATGTGCAGGGAAGGGAACACCCAGCGTACTTTATAAGCGACTAGGTTGACAGGTCTGGCCCGGTGCCAAACCAGGAAACAGACTGTCCTCACGGTCCGACTCTGCCCAATGGGCCAGTTACAAAGGAGATCTCCATCTCCATCACAGGCCACGTAGTTTCATGTAAAAAGGCGCTACGTGTCTTTAACCCCTTAAGGACAATAGGGGTTTTTACTCGTAGTATATTGTGGGACAATGGCTTTTTTAACGTTTTTCAGTGTTACTGTTTAGCTGTGATTTTCTTCTTTCTCATTTCGTGCTCCCACACATATTATATATTGTTTTTTTCAGGACAAACAGGGCTTTCTTTAGATACCATTCATTTTATCATATCATCTAATTTACTATAAAAAAATGATAAAAAATGGGGATTTTTTGTTAAAAAAATACTTTCTCTCACTTTTTAAACAGAAAACTTTTACTCATCTGCAAAAACTAATGAAAAAACCTGCTAAATAGATTCTACTATTTGTCCTGAGTTTAGAAATACCCAATGTTTTTATGTTTTTTTGCTTTTTTCTGCACGTTATGGGGCAATAAGTACAGGTAGCGTTTTGCCATTTCAAAACCTTTTTTTCCAAATCTGGTAATTCTGCACCCCATGTGCCATTTCGGGTATCTTTGAAGCCGGCCAACGTAATTTACCCCATCAAATCATATATTTTTAAAAACTAGACACCCCAAGGTATTTGAAATGCTGGAATTTTAACCCTTTCCATGCACTAATTTTACCACCACCCTTTGTGAAACTTTATAGTAGTACATTTTTTTTGTATTTTTTTCACACATGTTGTACTTCAGGTATAAATTTATCGCTCCTGGTGTATGTCCATGTCACACAACACCCCAATATGTGTTCAGTAACATCTCCTGAGCGCATTGATACCCCCCATGCATGGGTTTGTAGGGTTATTTGGGAGGTAAAATGCCGCCTTTGTGAGGTGTGTATTTTTTTGCCATTTAGACATCTGCCCCATGTCCCATTTTTGGGATATATTTGGGACATCTTTGAAGCCGGCCAATTCAATTTACCCCATCAAATCATATATTTTTTAATACTAGACACCCTATGGGCATTTGTAATGCCAATATTTTAACTCTTTCCATGCTGGAATTTTTTTAAAGATAAAGAATTTTAGGACTTGCTTATTAAAAACTTTTTTTTTTTGGTGACAGTGGGGATTTTTACATGTTACCATATTTTTTTAATTTTTTTTAAACACTTTTGACCAATTTTTTTTTTTAATTTTTTTAAAATGACAGTGCCCAAGGTGAATCCATCATCGGACCAGCTGAGCTCCTGACTTAATAAAAGTGATGAAACACAGAAAGCCTCGAAGAGTCAGCTAAATTATCTCAGATTCAACAAACAGATCCCCTGCTTTCCCGCACGATCACCAATAGTTGAGCCTCACTCCTGGAGGCCATACCTGGGAACATCCCTTGCGGGATGCAGCCAGGACTACCCACTTACATCACGACACGTTTCCGCCGTCGTCAGTAAGCATTCCGGCTGATGCCGCATGAAGGCCAAAATGGGCTGTAAGTGGGGGGTGTCAGGATCCCGCGACCCGGGGGATTCAGGTGTCGACCCGGAGAAGCAGCACTTCTCCTGCGGTCTCCAGACGAAACCCTGACCTGATTGAGGATGCACCCTATAGGGGTAAATCTGTTACACTGGTGCATCAATCCGTTTGACCGGAACATACAGCTAAAAGACAACCACTATCTACCTACATATAGCTATACAGAGTGTATAAGTGTACATTAATATACTTAAATATATGGATTGATTAAAGCAGGGCTTGACAAATTTGTTGTGAATCTCGGCGCCAGGTAAAAAAAGTTAGGTCAGGAGTGATCTGATCATCATCAGCCCACTTATTAAACTCACAGCATTTGACCTGGAAGCACCCTGGACTTTCAGGTCAGTGCTGTTTTTTTTTATTAATTTTTTTTTTTAACTCTTTCGATGCTGATGTTCCATTGGAGCACAGCATTGACTGATATTTAGTCCCCACAATGCCACGAATGTGTCATACACAGTTGTGGCATTGAAGGGGTTAACGCTGCACTGTCGCTCTCATGGAGCGATCAGGCAGCTGGGGGGTGTTGGGTCAGGTCCCCCAATCAACACACAACCCCCTTTCCTGAAGATACCTGTGGCAGCTGAAAACACAATTGCTGGTTTTCCAGCAACCGTGTTTTCAGCCTACAGGATCACTCAGTGGGAGTGGTCTCAGGCTCGGGGCGGGCTCTGAGTGGCTGTGCTGTCTGCCCAGACTCCTGGGCAGACAGCAGCAGGAGCAGCGCCCCTGTGTGGTGACTCAGCCTCTTACATCCACAATTTTTTCTGGATGTAAGAGGCTGACGAAACCTAGACGCCAGGACAAAATTCTCTGTCGCCTTGGCGACTTGGCGCCTGGGATTTGTCGAGCCCTGGATTAAAGTGTATATATTTAGTAAAATGCCCTTGAAGGCAACATGAATTTAAAACAGCAACTGACTCCTCTTCGTACTATTTCTAGAAATTCGTCTGTACGTCCCCCCATTTACGAAGAGTAAACTTGGTGGCAAACAATACATCAGAGCCATACCTGTCCCAGTTGGCGAAGTGACTCTGACTGGCTTCCATCAGCAAAATATCATCAATTTCATCTTCGATCCGGAACGGGTGCTGGGAGACGGGCTCATCTTCCGGGCATGAATACGGCATCATATACGAATGCTGCAGAGCGGCTTCCGCCGTTAATCTGTCCATCGGGTTGAAGGTCAATATCTTCTCCAAGAAATCAATAGCTGTGCGGAAAATAACCAGAAAACATTAAAATGCTAGATTTTGCACCCAAAACTACAAAGTGTGGCAAAGGGTGCCAATGGATTTCACGTCGGTGGCATCCCCGTCTGATGGTCAAGGGCAGGTGAAGGGGGGGCAGGCATAGGACGCTGCCGTTTAATTTTGCCCCCTAGTTGGTGTTGGCTCTCTGAGAGTGGGTGACTTTGTCCTGGGGTCAGTGCAGGGAGGGCACTGGAGCTCCTCAGTCTGGTTTAGGAGTGCAGGAGCTGTTGGCAAGAGTGTGGAAAGGAGAAGAGAAGGACAGGGCGAGGAGACGAACAACAGAGAGAGGCAGGAGGCATTAAACAGCTAAAATTATGGGAAAAATTTATAAGAATATTTTATAAGCTCCATAATTAAAAAAAAAAAATCCAGAAATAAAAATAATATTTTTTTAGTTTTTTTTCCAGTTTTCTGGATTTTTTTTAAAAAAATTCACTTACAGAGCCTTAGGCGGGACACTGATCCACAAATAAAAACAACACGGAGAGCGACGGATGCGGTGGAGGCCAGGGCCGGATTTTCGGCTAACTCACCCTCCAGGTTAATCTCCGGAAGAAGTTTCCGCAGAGGTTGTTTGACTTCCCAATTAGCGCTGACGAAAGACGGCATGACCTTCAGCAGCTCCTCCTTATCCTCCGTGTGGATGACGGGAATCGTATCCAGGATGAGCTGCATCTGCTCCAGT
The DNA here is from genome assembly GCA_009364415.1 of Spea multiplicata. NCBI lineage: Eukaryota > Metazoa > Chordata > Amphibia > Anura > Pelobatidae > Spea > Spea multiplicata. Next base: position 59,482,957 of record VKOC01000001.1, on the reverse strand, counting down.
TCATGGTTTCCTAAAAGAAATCAATACTGAAAATTCCTCACTGAAACGGGAGAAAAACTACACGTTCCCTATAATTACAGAGAGAACGCTAACAAATTTAGCTAATTCCGTAACGACATTTTATAAATCAACCAACTTAACAAACTAGAGGCTTCCTTAGAACTTTAGCGATTATGGCTGGAGCAGCCGCATTTAATATTTAATATCATATCTAGGGCCGCAACTAAACATTATTTTCATAATCGATTAGTTGCCCGATTATTTTTTTTTGATTAATCAAATTAAAAAAAAAACAATATGCAAATTGTTGGTTTATTTAAAATAATTTCATGAACAAACAGCAGAATAAAAAAAACCTGAAAATGCACATTGACGTGTCGTTGTACTATATTTTACAAGAACCCAAACACAATATTTCTCAATCTAGGTTTTAATACCTAAAAAAGTTGTACTGGTATTAATTAATTAATTAATATTAATTCACATGTAAACTATTTTTTTCATATTTAATAAAAGCTATGATTGTGAAAAATGTATTTCTTTTTTTTTATTTCCTTTTATTTGCCAACCTGCCCCCACAGTTATGCACATGCTGACCCAGGTTTGCCACTCTGTCCCCCCTGATATGTCTTATATACCCCTATAATGCCTTATACCCCTCCCGATACGCCTTATACCCTGATACGCCTTATAACCTGATCGCCTTATACCCCCCCGATATGCCTTATACCCCCTGATACGCCTTATACCCCCTGATACACCACTCTGCCCCCCCCTTATAATCCATAAAATCGATTCAACTACTTCACTGCCTGATCACCAAATCTATTTCCCTACCGACGTACCGTTTATCGGGCCAACACAGAAAAAGAGTCACATGACCATTATATGTGGCCATAACACACACCACCATATGCTCATACACGCTAACACCACACTCTTATACACATGCACACACTATCCGACAACATACAACTATACAACTAAAGGCCATTGGACCAATATGGCTATATCTGTTTTCCCAGAATTATCAAAATTGAAATCAAATCTAAAGGAGACGTCGACCTTTCGGTCAAAGTTGATATAAAACGTAAAAATAAGCTGTTGTGGCTTGATTTCTACCAGACTCCCAATTCCCATAGTGACCGCCACGGCAATTATGTGCCTGGGATTCGTCAGCAAATGAGCGTTCCTGTTATTACGATCCAACATCAATGAGTCGCGGTCATCGGTTATTTCCGTATCCAACAGGAGGCAGACGTTGACCTTGTCGGAGGACACGTCGATAAAAACATAAAGAACACCGAGAAGAGAATGTTTCATCCCAACGATGCTACAGGTCCCCAACTCCATAATGAGCCACACGGGACTTAATTATCCGGCCGTGGCAAATAACGTTAAGCAGGGCAATTAAAATAACACTAAAGAACTCAGCGAGGCTTATAAAGAAAGTAGCTTCAGGATCATTTCACCCCGTTGGCGAAGACGTCTCATTAGCGAAGCAAAATAAAACAATACAATGTATCAAAATCTTCTCCAATAAATTAGTTAAAAAAAATAATAAAAAATGTGGAATCTATTATTCAAGTCAAAAATTTTATCTAAATTTAATGTAAATCTAAAGTACTAAATATATATTGATATTTAAATCTAAAGTACTAATTACTTTGAATTGAAATCTAAAGTGCTAATTTTATTTTACTGTTAATATGTTATTTTTAAATAATGATATTTATTAACCATTTATTTATGTGTATTATTTTTTTGCATTGGGCATTTAACATCCATTGGTCTCTCAAGTGAACATCTATATGTCTGTTTCTGATGCTGCTACGATCAATGCTTGGGCACAATAAATAAGAAATGGGGTATCTCCGCTTTTAAGGACATTATTTACAGGCTAGATGCATGATACGAGCCTACGTTGATAAATGCAATGTAACGCATTTGCCGGCGTGGCATATAAACAGACTAGAGCGATCGGTTGTATAAATCAAACAAACAAAATACAGAAAATCATTTAGACTTCCTTGCAAATATGCAGTAAAGAAAAGCCATAGAGAATGAATAAAGGCGACGGAAGGACTTAAACATGGGAAGTGCTATTTTTGAAAGAACACATTGATGGGCGAACAATTTATAGTGGAATTAGTAAAAATGTTGATACGCCAATGGGAATATCCCCATCGTTTATGGCCAACAACGTGTAGTAGAACCTCCTGAGTAAAGGGTTCCACTAGTTGTCACCTGAACGCCACCGCTTGAGGTCCTACGCATGATATGAAAGGAGCTTCAAACAATACTACACAGCGATGAGAGGAACTTCCGAGCACAAAGGAAATATGTGAATGGAAATGTATGCAAAAAACTGATATCCTTCATTCTGGTATAAATCAAGGTGGATTTGATTTAAATCACTAGTTTGTAAGACTCCATTTAAATCATGATTCTTGTATGTAAAGACTCATTCTTGCAGGTAGTTACAATCTTTAATATTTGCAACCAGATGAAGATTCCATATTAAGAACATAAACCTAAGAAGCGCAGCGTAAAGTGTTGGCTCTATATAAATATAAGGTAATAATAATAATAATAATAAACCTGTCAGATTGGTAAAACCGCTATATCAGAACTGATTTTAGTTTCATAGGTTAATCACTACTTAATTTATTTTTAAATTTAAACAATAACATTATATAACACACATATTTTTGCATTTGTTTAACCCCTTCCTTACTGGTGACGTACCTGGTACTTCCTGGTTGGGTGTCACCCACAGACCGGGACGTACCAGGTACGTCATCGATGACGAGCGATCCAGCATCGCTATGGACGCTGGGATCGCGAGGGGCGGCTGCTACTGACCGCTGGGTGCCCCCAGCGATCCGTAGCAGCCGCCCCCCCTCAATTCCGTGCACGAGATCGCTTTGAAGCACGGAATTAAAATATTTAAATAAAACTGCAGTCTTCAAAGGAAGTACGAGAACGTCGGTCCTGAAGGGGTTAAACAAAATATATTTTAAAAAACATGTACTGCATGAAAATACAGCCTCATGCTACATAACTAAGCTCTGTTTCACGCTGAATATACTTTGAAATATAATGCATCTTAACCCCTTGACGACAATTGACATGCCAGACACGTCACGTAAAAACAGCCAGTTAACGACAATTGACGCGCCTGGCACGTCATTACTTTTATCAGGTGTAGAAAGTGCTCTACGATCTTCACCCAAACGGGTTTGCTGGAATGCCTCAATGTCAAGCCATTCAGCGACACTGAGATCAGCAGCAGGGGCCCCGTGCGGCCCCTCCCCCAGACGACAACGTTGTATACAGATGGACGCCTGATTAAAAAGGGCTTAGGAGGCAATCAAGTGTAAAAGGTATAACCTTTTGTCAGTTTATTTTCCGCAGCTAACGCTTTATCCTGGAGTAACTGGGAATCCTAGCATATTAATAACGAGTATTAAGTGCTGGGTAAAAAAAAAAATACACAAAACTTTCAAAAAACAATACCAACTTTAACCCCTTAAGGACCGGGCTCATTTTTCGTTTTCTACCCTGTGGGACCGAGGCTGTTTTGACACTTTTGTGGTGCTTGTGTTCAGGTGTAATTTTCTCCTCACCCATTTAGTGTACCCACATAAGTTATATATTGTTTTTTTCAGGACAAGATGGGCTTTCTTCAGATACCATTATTTTGATCGTATCATCTTATTTACTATAAAAAAAATAAAAAAAACATGGTGAAAAATTGAAAAAAAACACATTTTATGACTTTTATTTGAAAAATCTTTTACTCACCTAAAAAAGCAAGTAAAAAAACTAGCTAAATAGATTCTACTACTTGTCCTGAGTTTAGAGATACCCAATATTTTTATGTTTTTTTGCTGTTTTTTGTACGTTATAGGGCAATAAGTACAAGCAGCGTTTTATGATTTCCAAATCTTTTTTAACAAATCTGGTCAGTCTGCCTCCATCTCCTCTTTGGAACATCTTTGAAGCCAGTTAACTCAATTTAACCCATTCAAACCATATATTTTTGAAAACTAGACACCCCAGGGTATTCCAAATGCTGTTATTTTAACCCTTTCCATGCACCAATTATACAACTACACTTTGTCAAACTTTGTAATGGTATTTTTTTTATTTTTTTTTTCCACACAAATTGTACTTTAGTTATAGATATACAGGTTCTGGTATATGTCACTATCAAACAACACCCCAATGTGTGTTCAGGAACATCTCCTGAGTACAGCGATACCCCACATGCATGGGTTTGTCAGAATGTTTGGCTGGTAAAAGGCTACTTTTGGGGCATGCGTAATTCAGGTGGTCATTTGGTCATTCTGCCTCCATCTCCTCTTTGGAATATCTTTGAAGCCAGTTAACTCAATTTAACCCATTCAAACCATATATTTTTGAAAACTAGACACCCCAGGGTATTCCAAATGCTGTTATTTTAACCCTTTCCATGCACCAATTATAGAACTACACTTTGTCAAACTGTGTAATAGTAATTTTTTTCACACAAATTGTACTTTAGTTATAGATATACAGGTTCTGGTATATGTCACTGTCAAACAACCCCCCAATGTGTGTTCAGGAACATCTCCTGAGTGCAGTGATACCCCACATGCATGGGTTTGTCGGGTTGTTTCAGATTTAAAATGCCACATTTGGGAAGTGCGCTTTTTTTCTCCATTTTGGTCAGTCTGTACCTATGCCCTATCTAGGCCACTCCAATTTACCCCATCAGCCATTTTTTTTTATATTAGACACCCCTTGGGTATTTGAAGTGCTTTTATTTTAACTCTTTGTTGAGATTTTTGAGAAATTTTAGCACTTGCTCAAAATAATAAACTTTATTTTTTATATTTGTTTTATTTTTTTAATACTTTTTTTATATATTTTTTACACATTTTGCTGGTACTGGATGGTTCATCTAGTGACATCACTGCATAATTATTTTTAAATGTTAGCACATTTTTTTTTATTTTTTTTTCCATTTTTTATTATTTTTTTTTAATATTTTACTAATCACATAGTGATTAGAAAGCTGGGCTCCATTGACTTGCATGGTTGAATGCAGTACCTGTATTCAACCAGCAAGTGGAGCCAGTTCTCTAGAGGGTCTGGAGACCATCTAGCGAACTTTTTCTTGTTTGTTTTTTTTTCACAGAGCGGCGGCCATCTTTATTGATGGCGAAGATCAACGGTAGCTGCGGCTGTGACCGCTCTCCGGAGCGGTTACAGCCCACCTAAAGGTTAGTGTTTGGTGTCGCTGGATGCCTCCTGATCGAGGCATTCCAGCGACACCATTTAAGTTTAGGAGGCGATCGTTGATCGCCTCCTAAACGCTTTTAAAACGGGCGTCCGCCGCCATACAAATGTATGGCGGCTGTTGACGCCCCGGGGAGGGGCCAGACATGGCCCCCGATGCCGATCTCGGCCTTGCTGAATGCCTCGACATCGAGGCATTGCAGCAAGGCCGTTTAAGCGAAGAAAGTGATCGTTGATCACTTTCTAAGCTTATTTAACTTTTTGACGGTTCAGGACCGTCAAAGGTCATTTAGTGACCTTCTTGTCATGACGGTCCAGAACCGGCAAAGGTCACGAAGGGGTTAAAAAAAACTCAATGACCAAACACACAAAATAATCTATAATGGGTTTTATATCCCGTACCTTTAGGGCGGTAGAACCCAGTGGGGTATAGATGCACACATCTTACAAAAAAATATTAAAAAAGGAAATATTTACAGTTTTAAAAGAAATAAAAAAAAACGTACCTGCAAACAGCATCCGTCCGGTAAGCATTTCCGCTAATATGCAGCCGGCGGCCCACATGTCAATGGCTTTGGTGTAGTTGTTTGGGGAGAGGAGAAGCCGAGGGGATCGATACCATTTTGTGACCAATCCTTCCGAGAGATGACCCTGAAACACAACGGAAAGCTTGTCTTCATCAACGGCGATTAGCGTTTTTAATCAGCCAATAAGAGGCTCCCTGAAATAAAGATACATTTAGTCATATATATATATATAATATATATATATATATATATATGTATAGCTCCGGGGGCCGTTGGATTTATTATGGAGGGGTAGGATTCAGTTGCTGATTGGATGCTTGTCAGCAGCAATGTGTGACATCATACAAGCTGTGACATCTATATATATATATATACAATATACATTGTATACGATACATACATCCTTATAGATTCCATTGGACGCCCCCTTGTAATAAACATTTACAGATTGGTAATAATGAATTCTTATCACAGCAAACAGCACATCCGACACAGTCTGACGGCCACCGCCGGCGTCACCGCTGCCGAGTGATTGAGAAGTTGGCAGGAAGAACAAAACAGCTGTCATTCGGGTAACAGTAACTCTTCGGTTATATCGGCTCTTCTAACCCCCCCCCCTCGCCACCGCGCAGCAATTATCTGGGAAGCGATCCAGCGGCTTCTCCGACTGCCCGGCCGCTGAATCAGACCTCTCGAGGCTCAGCGAGGTGCCGGCAAATTAGGCTTATGAGGTTTTTTTTTATAAATATTGCTTGTATTCTCGGCTCTGGCACAAAAAAAAAAAGAAACAAGCAATGCATAGAAAGCGAAGGAACAGGGGCGTAACTAGAAACTTCAGGGCCCCGGTGTGAGAATCTGTTAAGGGTTAAAAGTATCTTCCTCCAGAAGAAAGAAAGAAAAATCGGTGAATGTGGTCACTTTATGATTGATAAAGGAACGGTTACCCAGTAGAGGTGGCAAGGGCAGCACAGAGGTATAACCATGATTTATTATGGACCAACTCCGCAGATTCCTTCCATTTCTTCTTGAGAAGTAGTTACTCGTTCCACGCACTATTTGTTATAATTAGGAAGTGTATCTGAGCTCTAAAAAGCACTTAGAAGAACTCAGTAACAGTTCTAGTGATCGCACAGAGTGATGGATTTCGTTCCATTCGATGCGGGGCCGTCCTGCGATGCGCCGGGGAGCGTAAGCCGGAAAGATTTATAAAACAGGCACTAAAAGGGATAGAAAGGTCTGCGCTGGAAATGATTTCTAACGGCTTCTTCTAACCCTTCACACAAACCCAGGATCCGGCTTCCATCATCGCCTCTTAGGCTTTATTGATCGACCAAAAAAATAGGTGACAATTTACGATAATTTCAAAAATCTGAAGCCTGGAGGAGATGATAAAAAGATCCTCACTATCACCGGTGTAAAAAGTCAAGACATAGAGTTATTAAATTAATTGTTCGCTAAATGGACAAAAATATGTGGATCCCCCTACTATTTAGCTTGTCGCCCGGCTCACAATCTCCATTCCAGTTCATCCCAAAGGTGTTGGATGGGGTTGAGGTCGGGGCTCTGTGCGGTCGGCCAAGTTCTTCCACCCCAAGCTCATCCAACCAAGTCTTTATGGAGCTTTCTGCGTGCGCTGGGGGGCTAGAATAAAAAAGGGTCTTCCCCAATCTGTCCCCACAAAGCTGGAGGCAAAGCATTGCCCAAAATGTATTGGCACGCTAAAGCCTCCCTGGGCTCGTACAAAATTGTTCACAAAGGACTGGTCCGACCACACAAACGCTCTACTGGACGAACGGGCAACAATTCCCACAAAAACTCCCCAAATATAATTTGTATTCATTACCAGTGAATAATACGAGAGGAAAATAACTCAGCCCAGCGTCCAATAATAGCTTCATTTGGCATTAATAAAAAAAATATAAGTTCCTCGGGTAAAGTAGAAGCTGTTTACGATATTGTCACTTAAATAGGACTATAGCAACGCTACAAAAATTGGCCAAGCCTCCTGGGGGGGGGTGCAACCTCTAGCACCCAAAAAAAAACGTACCCCCCCCCAAAGCAGTTCATTCATCCCCATCCTGCAGGGGGCAGCACTTGGCATGCGCTGGTCGGCAAACCTGCCATCATATAAATTCATAGTCCACGGTGCGTCTAGGACTCAAGGTCAACCGAACCCAATTATCAATTACAGTATTTGTTCGATTATAAGATGACCCTGAATATAAGACGACCCCCCTCCAAAATTTGAATATTAATTTAGAAAAAAAAGACAAAAGCCTGAATATAAGACGACCCTATAAGACAAAAGGTTTTACCAGTAAATATGAATTCACATGTAAACTATTTTTCATATTTAATAATAAACCATGATCGAGAAGAATGCTTTACGTGATATCTTACAGCGATTCAAAGAAAATAGGCGTTGGTTGAGCTGATTGGTATAAAAATCTTTTTGTAGGTGAAATGGCAACAATGTTATAAAAAACACGGCAAACATACCTGCTTTATGACATAATGGCGCTATTACATAGCGTGAACTTTATTACTGTGTCTCGTAAGACATTATAGCGCTGTATAGATCGCGCGTTAAATAAAGAGAGCCAAGCCAAGTCATTTTATGTCGCAGAGCTGCGGGGTTCAGCCGGGTTTGGAAGCAACTTAACGTCTCGTCTTTATTCCGCTGGGTTTAACCCAAGACAAGCTGAACTCTTAAAAAAAGGGGGGGGGATGGTGGCAGGAGGGAAAGTCTTCAGTTCACCAAATCGGAAGAGAAGTCCAACATTCGTAACGCTTCCAATGTTCTTTTACATAGCAGATACGGGTTTCTATCTATAGGTTATTCGTTTCACATATTGTATAGGTTAAGGTTAATTATTGACAAATAACAAATACAACTATTAGTATTATCAGTATTAATGACATATAGCAGAGGGGCGACGTTTATCTTATATGATATCACGCATGGGAACATTTTAATTTACATGAAGACACTATACGTTGCATTTCAGTTTAATAAACCTAACCTGTATTTATATACCGTATTTATATACCGTATATATATATATTGTTAAGCATGGACCCTATGCATTTATTTGAGTTGAATTCCCACAAAGTGCTTTCTAATTTTCTTTTCCGGTAAAACATAATGCAGAGATTATTCTAAACGTTCTGACTTCGTACGAAGTTAATTAGCTAGGAGTACAGATCCTCTTTGTTCAACCCCAAGGTAAAGGTTGAGTCACATGACGTGTCACATGACTGCACGTATAGATCAATACGTCTCGGTGGTCACTCTGCTGCCAGATGCAAGGGCAATAGATTTATCCAGTTACAAAATATCGACGTTTCCAACCACAGTGCAGCCCAGGATCAAGATAAATATACAGATAAGCCGAGTGCAAGCCGTGCGGACTGCGTGCATTTATATAACATATACATTACTCTGTGCTACGCTACACTACGGCTGTAACATAATTACAAGCAATTAGCCTTAAACTTGGATCAGCAAACACAATGGGCCTTTGGA
>VKOC01000001.1:59447288-59457363 GCA_009364415.1 Spea multiplicata | reverse complement strand
CCCCGGTACTTGCCTTTGATGAGTCCTGCGGCGAGTCTCCCTGCTCTGCCACGGTGCCGGCTTGTAATGCTGAGCGCCGGAAATTGATGCCACTTCCGGCGCTCAGCATTACAAGCCGGCACCAAGACCGAACACGGAGACTCGCCGCAGAGGAGGGAGAGAGGGGCGCCGAGCGGGTAAGCGAAAACCACTCGGCACCCCTCTCTCTCTCTTCCGCTTCAAAAAAAAACCGCTTGGGGCGGCAAAGTGCCGCCCCTTCTAAAGTGCCGCCTGGGGCAATTGCCCCAGTTGGCCCCATTGTAGGGCCGGCCCTGGTGATAACACACCAAGGAATTTTTTGTCTCAAGTGTAGAACTCAAGTCCCACAGTTTCTTTTTAATTTCTCAGACTTCTACCTCATCCTTTAACATTTGGGGAAGTCTTAGCTCCACCATGTCGGGGAACATGTCCCGACACTGCAGCCATGTGAGGGTGAAGGCACGGCTGTGCAAACGTTGGTACAAAATGGACATCTGGAAGAAAGACTGATAGATGATCGAAGGATTGTCACGGGGGGGGGGACAATAAGAGCCTCTAGGGCTAAACCAAAGATTTCCCATGCATGAGGATTGATTATTAATGGGATTACAATTCTTTCTACACTGCTGTCCATATAGTAAAGGGACGCTCCAACCATCACATGCATATGATAGATGCTGATGAGAGATCTCTTTAAACATGGTGCATGGTGTCCCCCTTGCAAATGCATGGGGTTATTCTGCAGAACCTTAGCTTCTCCATGCGCATGACATACTTAACGTCAGCCAACTCCGGGGCTGGCTTGGTGAAGACCAAGGGGAAGGGTCCTACTCAGACCCATGTGCACATGTGTGGGACTGCTCTCGCTGATTTCAGTGGCACTGATTGGCTTCTTCAAGTGGCCAATCAGTACCAAATATCTTTGGACCGTGGAGGAGGAGAACAACTGTATATTAAAGGACTAGCATAGGGTTAGGATTACTCACATTGTACTTTAATATGCCTTAATCTTTAGTGAGGGTGTCTCGGCCTTTTAATTTATCACCTTGGATTCATGTTCCAGGTTTCCCTTGCACAAATACCTTTAGGACAACTCCTCCAAATTCTGACTAGCCTGCCTCGCGTGGAAGATCCACCAAAATATTATTCCTACTCCCCGTGTTAGAGATTTAAGAAGATTCACTAAAATTTCTACACATCTCCAATTCCAAATATCCAGAAGACTTGTAGAGGGCATAAGGTCCAAAAGCGTGACATAAAATGTTGGGGTTCTGCCCGATGCTTGTAGGAAGCTTCTAGCTTTGTTAACTCCTACCAATACCTCAACAGGCCTTTTCATCCCCAACTATTATACCGAGGTGATAAAATACGTTCGTACACTAAGGGAATTTGGCCTATGTGTTACCTAATATTTATACCCCTATGAAACAGGAAGTCGTGATTGAACAATTTCCTGTTCCTAGTCACCCAGGTGTACTAAAAAAAATGTAAAACATCAATGGGAATATACTTTAAATATATTTTTATCATATGAATTTATAGGGATACCAATAATTGTGGAACACATATATTTAACATTTTTTTAAATTTTTTATAAACCTGTGTTGTGTTTGATATCCACGAGAGCAGATATTAATGTCGGGCACTGTATAATAAACAAAATATGACATGTACTTCATCTGTACTGTTTGGTGGAAACCCTCAGCACCTTAGACCCTACAGAATTCAATACTAGATCTATAGAGAACTTTTACTGTAGGTTTTATTCTCTGTAATAAATCTATGGAGAGCTCCAAGGTTCCAAGATATGGCTACTAATGTAATGTTCTGGGCTACTGAAGAGATCGGGTCAATCAGTTGGTCATCAGACGTCGAGCATCGTTTGTTAAACTCCACCAAGCTATTGTGTAAACTAAATTTTATTATTAACTTGGAGAGCTCGGCCTAGAGGTACAGATAGTATCAGTTATTTCGTGTATCATTTTTATTTAATTTGTTACATATTCCGTATCAATAATAACTCTGCAATTTAAACCGCCGAGAACAAAAGAGGCACGAGGGATTATTGTATTCCTGTAGATGAAGCTCTGCGTTACTGTCACATTCGAGGCGTACACAAGTTAGAGATTAGTCTTTTTCGGTAATTTATATGCAAAAATTGATTTGCGCAATCAATATCCCGGGAGGACTCGAAAACCTGGCTGCAATAGCAAATTGCAATTTGGCTGTCTGAATTTTAATTGTTACTACTGATGACTTTTGGACTTCGAGACACAGTTCAACATTCTGAGGCTTAAATTTGGCCCTCTACCAAAATCCATATGAAAGTGCTAAGTGTTTTTTTTAAAAAAATTCCCTACATATAGGGAAATTAATCTCTTTATTGTCATTATATTTTAAGTTTGTCAAATGTCATTTTACTTAACTAGTTTATACATAAATCTTCAAAATGAACTAATCTTAATATTTAATAGGTGATGTAATATATACTCCTTAACCCCTATACTGCTGCCCATATCTTACACAGATGTTTTGTGCTTAGTATTACTTATAAAGTAATAATAATAATAGTAATAATAATAAAGCACCTTGGAATGAAGCTGCAGCTCCCACCCTCCTCCGTGGTCCAAGGATTGAAGCAGCCAATCAGTGATGGGGAAGAGCTCCCATCGTCAAGCCAGCGCTGTAACTGACTGGCAGTAAGTACAGTATATCATGTATATCCTTCTCGTTAACCCCTACACTGCTGCCCATATCTTACATAGATGTATTGCTTATGAAAAAGGGAGCTTTATTCAAATACTCCTCCTGAAAATGGAATGGTAGACTTCGGGACTAACAAGGCTACCCCAAGCTATACCCTCAATACCAAACAAAGAATTACGTTATAGGTTACGATCAGATAGGAATGCTATTAATATTTCATAGATTTCACTGAATAGAGCCAAAGACGGAAAATAAGAAAAATGATGCAACTATTTATTTTTCTGTATTTATTCATGTATGAAAGATTAAAGGGACAGGTTAATGTTCCTGACAGCCATACCCAAAATAATCCAACTTAAAGTTCTTTATGGGTACTTTTAATGTGCATTATTTAAAAGTGAAAAAGTAATAATAATAATAATAGTAATAATAATAAAGCACCTTAAGGGAGAAGCTGCAGCTCTCATCCTCCTCCATGGTCCAAGGATTCTCTCCACTGATTATTATATCTGTTTGTTAATGAAACCTTTTTAAAGGAATTGCATGCTTCCATGAAAACCATGGTCTATTGTTTGTTGAAAATAGCACAATTAGCAATTAGAAAAAAACTTAAGGTTTAACTTTATTAAAATTTGCCAAAAAAAAAAAATGTACCTGCCATAATTAACGTATTTTTTCACACAGTTGTCGTAAATAAACATTATTTTTTAACACAGCACATTTCAAAATCCTTTTGGTATTTAATTTTGGTATTATGTTTTTTTTTTTCATCAGTATAGGAATCAAATATTAAAAAAAATCTTGATTAAACAATTATTATTTTTTATATATATATTGCAGCTTAATGCAGATTTGATATATCGCCTGTATATGGGCTCTCGTCCGTTACACGTGAAGAGATCCGAGAGATAATTTGCTGCTTTTTACCAGATTTGTATTTTGTGTAGAATCAAAAGTACATTCAATAGTAAGAAGAATACAATGTTTCCGCTGGTTTAATTTCAGAATGGTAACTATTCCCGCAATCAATTCAAACCTGGAGTCTCCGGGGGTATCCCGGCTTACTTTGAGGCTCCGGGCCAGTTTTTGCTTTGTATGTGCAGGTGGGTGAGGTTAGGGTACACTTAGTGCCCGTCCCCTACCCCACTAAAGGGTCGTATAGGATAATCCCCCCTACTCTCATCTAGCAGCGCCCCTTTATAAAGCCACACCCCCAGAAGATGGTGTGCTCCCGGTGGCCTACCCTTGGAAGCTCCCAGGTATGCGCATCATTCATTCATTCATTCATAAGCACGTGTCTAGTTAAAACTTTTTACTGCAGACATTTAATGATAAGAGTGTTGGATTTAATTTCGATAAAGTGATTCTGGGACAAAGTTGAGAAGTGGTCCTGGCTCTAAAATAACCGATAGGATATACCAAGGACTCTTTTTTTTATACCCAACACTAAACAGATTTACTATGCAAAAGTTTAGAAACTTTGAATAATAGCCACTGTGTTTTTGCTAGGGCCGTGTCATCCGGAGAAAGACAGGACAAATGGTTTATGTAACAATTTTTCACCGTAACCTGAAGTTTTTTATTATTTCAACGAATCTGCTCGAAAGCCGAAACGCAGGATTTTTTTTTTCCCTCTCATCTCTAATCAAAATAAATCAATTCTTACTGACAAATCTGAGTACTGAATAAGGTTTCCACTTGTATTCTTGTTGATGTTGATTAGATTATAAATCACACAGAAACTCAATTTCGAGAAAAGCTTTATGTTACAAAATAATTCATAGACCGGGGAAAAAAAAAAAAAAGAACTATGTTTTATTTTCGAGCACCGCTGCCAATAGAGCAATCGAGAAAACTTATTCTGAAGTTATTTTCCAGCAGATAAGAAAAGTAAAGGACAGCGGACCGACCAGCGGCACCTGCGATGAGACAAACTTCACAATAAAGCGTTAGTTATTCCTAAGTGTCCTATTTTATGATGTGATGCAAGCAGTTAGTCCTCCATTGCGGTTTACACGTGGCCAGCTTGCTTCTAGGATAAGACAGAAACATGGTCGCACCGCCATTCATGCTCGCTTTTGGAGTTGACCCCACCCACCTATGGAGAAGACCCCGCCTTTCCCTATCTCTGGCCACACCCATCAACACAAGTGTCCTGATTTGGGCAACTGATAACTGTTGGTTGGGCATGTTTACATACTTCCAATATATTTCCTTCCGAGGCTTATCCAAGCGGCAGGGCCGGCCTTAGGGGTGTGTGACCTGTGCGGCTGTACAGGGTGCCATGGCAACAGGGGCGCCCGGGAAAACATCGGGGTTTTTTTTTTGTTTTTTTTAACTTTATTTAACATCCTCCGGATGATGTTAAATAAAGTTAAAACAAAAAAACTGTGCTTTAATTTAAGTCCCGGGCAGGAACTGCTGGGCGCCCCTCACGTCGCAGTGCCGGCATTTCATGCTGTGAAGCGCGCACCGCGGCACAGCGGGAAGACGGACGCCTCCCGCTCCCACCGCAGGACTCTGGCAACAAGGTAAGTAAGGATAGGGAGAGGGGGTAGATAGTGAGAAGGGGCAGAGGGGGGAAGGCAGTGAGAGGGCAGAGGTGGTAGATAGTGAGAAGGGCAGAGGGAGATTTTTTTCCTTTCTTTTTTTTGGATGGGGGGCGCCAGAGGAGTAGTCCGCACAGGGCGCCAGAACACTTAAGGCCGGCTCTGCCAAGCGGCATCATGTTATTAGGTATGGGTGAGTAAAGAGGAGTATATTAGCCCAGCGGAGGGTTTCTTTGGCGAATCCCTAGGAACCTAAGTTTCTTTTTTTTATCGAGAATGGCGGAACTGTTCCTTTATTATGTGGGCAGATATATAAGAGCCCGAGACTGGAATTACTCCCTGGGAGCCTGTGACATAAACTGTTGTGCGTAATGCTGCCCATAAATAAACAATGTATTATATGTATATGTATGATATGTATCATTACTGTGCGGTTGCAGCACATATGGCGGTTTGGATTATTCAGTAGAGATGGAACTATAAAAATGTAAATTATGACATTGTAGCAATGCATTCAGAACGTAAACATACATTATTTAAGTGTCCATCTTTCCACGGAAACATGAATCATTAACCATACACGTCTATTTCGTTAACCTTGTGAATGGTGAACGACATGCTATATATTTTTTTCTGAATGTGCAAAATCGTAGAAAAAATCCAAACTACCACATATTTAACTTAAAAAAAAATAAAAGTGGGGAGATGTTTTAACTTAAATATGAATTGGCAAAAAATGCAGCAGAAAACTCGCACACGGTGGACTAAAGTTTAACCCGCAAATACAATGAATAAATGAATGGAAAAAAAGAATAAATGAAGGATCAGGGGTCGCCAGGACAACCATTTTAACCATGGAGGGGGAGCAGAGGGTACCACCAGGGTTTTTATTTTTATCTCTTGCCCCACCACATAGCGTGGAACAATTGTTGCCACCCTTTGGTTAAATGGGGGCCCTGGGGACATCTGGTTCTTTTTTAAAAAAAATAAAAAAATTATTTATTATTTTTTTCTCATTTTATTATTATTACCGGTATGTGCTCTAGGGAATGGGGAGACCCGATGTTGATGACTGGTATAACTGGGAAAATGGTAGCAATGGTACCAAGCGACTTAAGCTATAGCAGCAAGAACTGCCAAAAAGAGATTAGTCAACAAAATATATAAAAAAGTATATAGATTCCTCCCTCTTACAAGAGAAATCCTCTGAATCAATCTGAATGATTGCTTTTGGCTCCGGCCATCAGCTCATGCAGTTCGATTTCAGGTTTCGCTCTCACAAAAATTGCTGTTTGAAAGGTACGTGGAAATCCCGTTGCTGTCCACCGGCTGGGGCAGTCTCTTCTCTGCCAGGTTTAGCTGCAATGCAGAGCGCAGATTGATGTCCGCGGGATCTCTGCCGGTCTGTCGGTGATCATTCGTTGAATGCTCGCAGCTAGGAGCTTGTCAGTTGACCTGATTCCTAACTGTCCTAATGTGGTATATAAAATGTAGAATTAAGCAGCTTGACCCTAAAATGCCAACGCCATTGGGATCGATCTGTTCTATGTACTTGAATGCAGGGGTGGGCTATTGCCCCCAACCCCCCCGGCTGCTCTCATTTGAACATTTTAGGGGCATTTTTTGTGTATTTTACTTGTAGTTCAATACAAAAGTGCCTATATTAACAAGGATTTTATGCAGAGTTTACACCATGTCTGGATCCTTTCCACGTTTCGATTATGGGATTCATATTCTAGGTTTCCCATATTTGATGGCTTTTATGTTTCATCCCAAATATTTTCCAATTTGCTGTTTTAATGGGGCGCTTGGTTGGGTTCCCCCCTGGATACCAACCCAGCTTGAAGGGCTATTAAGTTTTGATGCATTTTCTTTCCCTAAAGATACTTATAAGTACTTCGGGACCTCTGTATTCTTGCAAAACCTCCAGTGGCACCATCTTTAGAAATAGTCCAGAAAGCCTCTAATTCAAGAAACCTTGCAGTAATCCTGACTTCATTGTGACTTCATTGTGACTTCATTGTGACTTCAATGTGATGTAATTAGACGCTAAAACTCTGTGCAGAAACATCCAGGAAAATGGTTTTTCCCCAATTTCTATAGACAAACCTTTTTTTCTCCCACCTCCTGTCTTGATAACGTCTTTGATAGAAACATTAAACTTAGGCAATGAGGATATTAAAGTTATTTTTTTAAAAATTGTTTTCTATAGCTATTCCTTTAAACTGTTCCAATATATATTTTTTTTAACCAGATTTATGCTGCAATAACACTGACACATTGAAAGCAGTTAAAATAGTAATCAGCATTTCTTTGTAGCTGATGAAAAACCATTCGACGGACAATATAATAATTATGAAAAGATGTAATTGTGCAAGCCTTCTATATATCAGATTTTACAATCATGTTACTCTGCTGGTTAGCCAAGGCGTGAGCGAAAATTAACTTTATGTTTTCCAAACGGGGAAAATAATTAGATTTTGCTTAACGTATTGTTGGAGGCTTTTTGAGAATTGGCTCGGTGTGTTAATTATTCCAGGCACATTAATATGGATCTTTCGCTTTGTTTAATTCCATTTATCAAAATGTCTCTAATCAGTGTTTTTATTGGTGGGTGTAATTATTTACGAGACTTTTGTTTTAAGTATTGGGGCTGTTGTCTAAAGAGTGATAATTAAGCATACGGGAGAAACAGACACATTTTCTATAAATGGGTCTGTTTACTAAGAAGTTGAATGGTCGGTGGCATTAAGGGTTAACTCTTGACTTCAGTTGCATGCCCTTGCATGCTAGCGCTTGCAAAAAACATTGTAGATTCATGAATCTGCAAGTTTTTTTCCCCAGGACTTTAAAAGTGCCTCTGCATGCCCTCACCTGTAACATACAAAATTACAACCCTCTTCCCTGCTATATTAAAAAAAAAAAAAACAACTAATAATAAAACGTAATCTATAAAAGAAATGACACATGAGTCTCCGACTGAGCAATGATGTACCCTGCTCATAAGTATTTTTTTTAGAAATAGATGTGACATAAAGATCTCTGCTGTCTCCTTGCTGGACAATAAGGGTGTTTGAAGGGGACAATGAGCAGCTAGACCCACAGTTCCAGTTCCATCCAACCGTATAGTTATGCCAGAGCTAAGGAATTGAATACATATACTTAACATTTCCCATAAATACAATGTAATCATTGACATACCAGAATTCTATAACACATTGTCTTCTTTTCATCATCTAAGGGCGCCGCTGTTGGGACAACGAGGGCCTCAAACAAATCATTGCTTCCGTGGTAGTGAATCTTGTATAACGAATCCTTATTCTGTTTCCTGCACATTTAATCATCCACATGGCATATTTTATGGCACCAGGTTACTATAACATACTAACCACACGTATGACATAATACATTTCATGCCCATTGTGATTCTACCTTGGCATCTGTCATTCATGGCCAGCCAATACCTCATTGAGTTACTTTGATTCCTTGTCCGTACATTTTTGTGTTTGCCCGCTCTGGCCCTCCTAGCTAGTATCCTACCAACCTAGGTAGTCATCCTTTGGGGAAGTCCAGGCTTAGCTAGCAGTCCTACTCCACATTAAAGGTCTGTCTTATGGCTCCATTGTTACACGAAAACTCACCTTAAGTCGTTCTAAACCAACAATATGGTGGTATTTCACTAAATGTTGTTGTTTATACATAGATATACATATTCATGGTTTATTTATGTGCCTAAATTCCAGTTATATTTTTCAAATCCTACATGATGTATTTGGTTAAAATGAATACAAGGCACATAATTCCCTGTATGGGATAGGCATACGGCCCCTGTATCTAAGACGAGACCAACGACTGATTAAGGTTTTTAGTCTTTACAGCAGGAGAAATTGGCAACTGGATGGGGCTGAATTTTTGAAACATCAAAGGTCTGCCATATAAGACTTTATTTAAGTTTATAAAAAAAAGTGTTTATTTAAAAAAAATATATCTTTATATTTTAAAAAAAGCTGAAAGTTTTGCACTGGGAATTGTGACAACTTTAATTCAGTAATAAATAAAGTGCTGGCCAGGTGTTAATTGTAACTTGGTGCTAGACTCTGCCCTTTCCTCGTCCTTGGCCATAGATTACCCTTCCCTTCCTTGGTAGCACAAAGTAGAAGCCAAGAGCATTAGCATTCACATAGAAGTGATTCATAAATCCCACTGATATACTCACTCCCTTCTATATTTTCCCCTCGGAACATCTATCATTCAGTAGCAAAAAGATCTTACTCTGCCTAATTTAGTTTTGCGTCAGTGCCTTAAGATACCTTCTAAATAGCTCAGCACGAAAAAAATTAATATTTTTACCCAAACAATAAATATGAACTTTTTTTTAATGGAGATTTTGTCTTGCTGGAAGTGCGTAGTCTTTGTCTGCCATGCTTATGTTATAAGGAACATATTTATGTACCTGGGAACTTCTTAACGCTGGCTGCCCGGAACACCCCTACTCCTTATAGGAGACAGGAAGGGGTGTGGTTTTGATAAGGGGGCAGGGCTATATGTGCATAAGAGGCAGGGCCAGCCCCAGTAAGTGGGCGGAACCTTGACAGGGAATGAGGATACTCCCCTGGAGCCCTGGAGAACCCAGCTGGAACCCAGTAAATTCCCAGTTCAACTTCCAACTTAGTCGCCCGTTTTTCCTGTTGTAAAGACTCGGACCTTAATCAGCCTTTGGACTCGTCTTAGCAGGGCCGGCCCTACAATGGGGCCAACTGGGGCAATTGCCCCAGGGGGCACTTTAGAAGGGGCGGCACTTT
>VKOC01000001.1:59403472-59436710 GCA_009364415.1 Spea multiplicata | reverse complement strand
GGCGGGGGGGCGGCATTTTAAACTTCGCCCCAGGCGGCGTTACGCCTTCGGCCGGCCCTGCGCAGACCTGCTGCCCTAGTCCTAGGCTTAGTCGGCTTAGGACAGAATATGCCTCCACAGTCAATAAGGAGCGACTTGGTTTCATACTGTGTGGATCAGAAAAGACTAGCCATTGCTCTACACAAAGCTGCACATTGCAGCCCCATCATCATCATTCTTGGGAACTTTCTGGCTCCAGGAGCCTCCCTTGCAGGATGCGGGTAGGAGATCCCCCCTGACGATGATGGGCAGCCCCACTAATGTCGGCGGTCCCGCAACCTGGAGTTTCCCCAAGCTGACCTGGAGACCCGAAGAAGTGGTGCTTCGCCCAGAGTCTCCAGGCGAACCCCGAAGAGTTCCCAGGTATTCCCATCGCTGCTTTAGAACACAGCTTGGCCATTAGTAAGGCATTTGTAAATTCATCGCGACCCTTCTTATTTATGGGAATCTTCTCTGTGTAAGTAGTATAGACAGATCGTGCCTTGCATGACATCAATGAGTGTGAAAACCCTCTGCATTAATGTTTGTACTTGGTGTTTTTTTCCCCTTCCATTTCTAGAATATATTTCCCAACTCTACTATGCATTAATATTTACTCTCTGATCATAAAAAAAAATGTAGTAACTTAGTATTTTTTTTTCCTTACTAAACTTCCACTTATGTTGCAATAATAAAACCGCTTTCCAAATAGCATGGAAGGTGCCCTTATAAAAAATCAATGAAGGCAGGTTGTCTGAAAATTATTAATGTTTCTAAAATTTTAATAGCGCGGCGCATAGTGCTGTGAGCCGCATTTGAGATTTATGCAAAAATTCTCCTCCAAGATATGGATTGTACTAAATTCTGTGTGCTAGGCTGTCGTTGGGTTAGTCTGGGTGTTAAATACTTAGTTCCGTATCAAAAAAAAATATGGCGGTATGAAAATGACAAATAAAATGAGAACACCTAGAATTTTTTAAGTACTTGGAAAAGTGAATACAGACCTATTTGATGGAGTGTATAGAGATTCAGAATTTAAAGGTGCCGTTCCACCTAGGGTGCCACATAAAATATCATCAGATAAGTGCTGGATTGTGTAAAGAGAAGTAAAAGAAACCCATCCGCCATTTTGTTTTTCTTCTCAATGCTCCCTGTCGCTTAAAGACGGCATTAGAAGGTTTATTGAGAATTCCTCCAAAGTTCCTTCTCTAAGTATCGCGTCATAGCAGTCTGACCCCCTACAACCACTTCCGGTCCCCTTTAAACCAATAGAGCGTCATGCAGATGTTAGCAGAGCAGAGCAGTGCAGAGGGATCGGATTAAGAAGCCCCGCTGGAACGGGACTAAGTTTATTTAAGATTTATACAGGTGTAATACAGAATTATTCAACTATTTAGAAAAGTTGCAAAAAAAATGTCTAAGTGGAACAGCAACTTAAAATCATCCAATTCCAAATGGCTAATGTAAACATTTTCCGTTCCTTCTTTAATTGCTCATTGAGAACGTGTTAAAACCATGTTATTTTCCCAAGAACCTGTTCTTCCAACAAAGATACTGTGTTTTTCGGAGTTGGGGTCGGGGGTAACTCTACTAATAGCATTTACTGGAAGACAACAATGAAGATTGTTGTTTGATGGAATCTCGTGGTTCATCTTAAAAAGAAACGGTGGAAATAAAGTCCAGGATATCAGTTATGGGACCTACTGCGGTGTTGGTGTCACAGAAAACTAATTTTAAAGAGATTTGTGGCTTCTCCGTGGCAGGTGCAATAAGGTGATATGACCTGCGTTAGCAGGTGAAACAATAAGAATGACTGATACCAAGCAGAAGAGAACGAGCTTTCAGTACATATTTTATGTTCAGATTTCTCAAAAGCAAAGTCTCACGCTAGGCTTTGGGGTCATCTAATCAGATTGAGTTCATGTAACAAGATGACGGAGTCTACTTCTCATTTCAAATCAGCTGGAGTACCTTTAAACGAAACCAACAGGTCACTTCTAGGGCAATGTAAGAAAAGCATTCGCAGTAGATCTCCAGCTACTCCTGGGGTAGAGAAATGGAAGACTTTAGACCCCAGAGCTGTCGTAGGCTTTGCCTTAACAAGCGCCAGGCGCAGAGGTAATGAAATCTCCCTTCTCCCCGCAGAGCTTAAATTCTGCCGGTTGCCGATCAAAACTTAGAAATCTTCCATAGAACATAAGTGGGCTTGGTGACTAATAAAAAATGAAAATAAAAAAAACACAAAAAAAATTAATATACTTATTATAAATTATATCTTCCAAAAAAAACTACATTTCAAACAAATTTGATTTACAGAAATATATGTTTACCATAAACTGTAGACAATTCTGATCCTTTTTTAAATATTACTAGTCCTATATATTTTAACAAAAGCAATATAAATATATATATATTTTAGTTTTAAAATAGGAAGTGCTATTTGTAGCAGGTCCCCGATAATTTTTCCCAGAGGATGGTCACAGTTATATATAATAACATTTTCTGCCGCTTGCACTTTAAGATTGCCTAATTGCATTGTAACTTTTTTTTTGGGGGGGGGGGGTCGTTTATATACGTTGCTCCTTTATAATATACTTCCAGAGCTTTAGGTGATGGTAGAAATTTGGTTCTGCATGAAGCAGCATATTATAATTGCATTGCGGTCCGTAGAGATGACAGAAATAATGCATTTGCCGAACCCCCTGGCATTTAAGGGGTTAAATCATCCAGTAATCAAATAGCCCGCGATAAGCAGTGTGACGGCATTTGAATCCAGGTTATCCACTCAAGCAAGTTCCAGCTGATGATATACAATAAATTTGCAGGCAGTCTGCGGCCTGCGAAATATTTTTATGGCGTAAGTGCCCCATAAATCAGTCCCGGGAGCCGAAATCCCTGTGATACTGTAGCCGCAACCGGAATAATTGATATACGGCCGGGGCTATCAGCAAAACTCCAGAAATCTAGAGAGAGCGTAGAAATGTATCTATTCACTTATTATTAGTAAGTTACCCGTGCGTTTCGAGAAGCCAAGTCAACGCCTTTATTTATGTGTTCATAGATTCTTTCATTTCTAAATATATGCTTTAAAAAAAAGATAACTCAACTTTATTGCAAAATAACAACAATATAAGATAATAATATAAAATAGCAATGTAACAATTCATACGTAATTTAAGGCATGCCCTCGAGCCCCCCCCCCCCAATCTTCTTGGTGAATAGTTGGGACCTTTAAATGTCACTAATGACTTCTGCAATTATCTATCGCCAAGCACGTTCGTTACTAACAATCATTATCTTACCTTTTTTCGGCCCACAGTATACCCTACTGATTTAACGCATGCGCATGCCCTGCAATGCGAGTCTCTTCTTTGTTCTCCAGGCAGGAGAGCGGTGTCTGGACGTCCACTTCCTGTCCTGGTTTTGCCAACTTCCTCTTTACTCCCGCTACTGCCTATTCCCCACCTGTCAGAGATAAAATGGGGCAAGCCCCAACCCTACATGGAGATAGCACCGCCCCCCTATACAAAGACACACCCATAAAAGAGAGAGAGCTCCGGATAACCAGTCCTGGGACAAACATGATCACAGACACCACCATTTTGGTTAATAACTGAATATATTGCGTTACACCACTGGCCATTGGGCCGAGTCAGACAGCCAGGGCTTTATTGCCTGCACTGATACATCGCACAGTGATGATAATTTGCGTGGTGTCCTTATCGATCTCTTTTGCAGCCCTTCATGCTTACTGATGGAGCTGCGAGGCTGACCTTTGACCTCTCTGTGAGCCGTTAGCAGAGTCATTCATATTCTGACTGACACTTCCTTCTTTTGACGGAATCCCACGTTACAAAGTCGTATAATAAAGAACGGGGTTGGAATCTGTAATCTCCTCGTTCCCTATTAACCCCTTCCCAGCCGCAGACATCTGCCAAAAAACGTGCCGTATGCGCCTTTGACCATTTAGAAAGCTCACCGTGTGGGGGGGAAAAATGACTTTGTTTTCAACACCAGGCACACTAATTACAAAACACTGGCTTAAGGGAATAATATGAGTAAATTTCATTTAATTACATATTATTACGTACTGCGTTTAAGTTGTAATACTTAATCATTGTACGCTGATTACTGGATATTGTTACAGAAATTCTTTTTTTTTTTCTCCCAGTAAAACTCTATTGCAGTTTGGGTAATAAGTTAATATTATGGATTGGTAAAATTATGTTTCTCTAGGCAGCAAAGCATAATATTCTTGTGAACAAAATGTGGTTTGCACCAGTGAGAAAATCAAATTTCTTTCAAGAAAAAAAATATACCTTGAAACTCTTCCGGTTTGACCCGGGGTCTCCAGGTAGAACCTTGATAGTTTTGTTCTTTGTTGGGGTGAGACATGTTTGCCATGCCCACCCACAGTCCCTTCTTCTCAATGCTGTCGGGGGGCCAACCCTGCCCCTGCCTCTATGCGGGGCTACCACCCCCCCCATGCCCTACCCCCATTAAGCCAACTCTGGGTAACGAGGTAGATGATGGTATAGAGCAGCCCCATTCTAGTAGGGATACAATGTTATGCAGTCAGAACCTTAATTCCTACGTTGACTGGAAGAGGATAAGAAGAAGAGAGGTCTCCCTCTGGTGCCATCAGGCCACATTTTCTACAGCTATCCCAATAAACTTTCCACACCACCTGTCCAGGTTATTGGGACTGCTGGCATGGGTAGATCCTGAGCCCGACCTCGAGAGGAGCATTAAGTGGCGTCGAGTGAGGAGCGATGAACCAAAAATGGTTGAGTTTCTGTGTTCCCTGGGCAGAACATCCATTCCAACTTCGGTCAAAATAAGAACTTATAGCTTTAATTAATTTTCTTTATATAAAGTTTGTCTCACTAGTTTTTAGGCAGATTTTATGAGAAATGCATGTGACGTTGCACGATTCAGAACAGGAAAGGTTATTCTTACAATCAATTACTTGAATAATAATTGCGGGCGAAAGATGAAAAATCTATTTAAATCATTTCGCCTAGAAGGATGACATTGCTTAATGCAAGATTGTCAAAGTTACTTAAAATTAGAGTAATGTAGAAAAAAAGAGAAATGTGTGAGACTTGTAAAAAAAAAAAATAATCCGCACAGCTCTCAACCTAAATGTCATTAATTGACAAGCCCTCCCACGTGTCCCATACAAATGTCTCCAAAAAATATATATTTATAAAATAATTATTTGCAAAGCCTGAGATCTGTTCTTTATAAGTTATTTAAAAATGCATATTTGTGTCTGTAGGATACCTTTCTAAAGAAAAAAGGATATAGCTTTATTGGGCCTACCTAGAAGAAGGTGTAGAACGATACAAGCTTTGGGGACCTTGTATCTTCTTCATTCTGGAGATGTTGAGTTAAAACTGCAACTCTCCTACAAACTCTCACTGTAGTGAATAAACAACATAATATAATCCTATGGAGCTCTCAGCCGAGTTCTATAGCAATCTACATGGGCCAGTTGCTCCTTGTCTGCCATTAAATTGTATGTTTCTATATCTATAGTCTGAAAGTTGCGCAATCTGCGGGTGCCATATTTTGTCTTTCTTCTAATTATGTTTTTTTTTACAACATAACCATAACCACAGATCTATGGAACAATTGTGAATCGTGCTGTTTCGTTATCCATCGTGTAATGAAATTCAAGGTTCTAGTCAACAAGCCATGTTTCGTTGATGCTCTTTCTAGAAGATTCCTTTTGTACCTCCGGTTGTCCTCCCGAGCACGTAACACGTCTGCTGCTTCTTCTGTTACGAGACAGGCTGGAAATTGTCTGGGTGACACGATGACAGTAGGGAAGCATTTGCATCTGCGTACGGGAGCAGTCGCGGTATGTCAGGACTCAAAGCGTCGGCCGGATGACAGCTGCACAATTTATTCCTGGCAGTTGTTGTAACACCCTCTATTAATGTACGAAGGCCTTTTTTTAATGGATAATTGGTCAACAGGCTTCGAGCTTGCCAACTGTTAGCCCTAGAACGATAACACCAAAGGCAAAGCGGGCTTCCAACGGTAAAATGAAGCTGACGGTCAAAATCCACGATGTGATGTTGACCAGAATGGGACAAGAATCATAGAAACAAGAATTAACAACCATATTGGGTCCTTAGTCTCACCTTATATTCAGGATCGCCTTATATCCATCCCTTGAATGTTTAAATTGTTACACTGTATCAGGATCGTATAGTCATATAGACACTCAGCGTTTTTCATGCTGTCCCATCAATAAAATTATTCCATGCCTTGTATTGTAAGCAGTCTAGTTCCAAAAGGCAAAATAAATGAGACTTTTTGTCCTGCCATTTATTAAATATTCAATTATAGGTTAAGATTTAAACCTTTTTTTGTGTGAATATCAATTCATTCAAGTAACAGTGGAGTGTTGGCGTTGCCTTTCAGCTTGTCAAGCTGTCTAATCGATCAGATTAATGGTCTAGAAGCCCGATCCAATGTCTCTTATGCCGTCCAACAATCAGTGTTATTTGTACCAATTGCTCCTCTGGTTTATGATTATCTGTAGTCTTTTTTTATGATATTTTTTTTCCAAACTAATCTCCTCTTTTGGAAGGTATAGGTTTCATCCGGAGTGTGTGTGTGTAGACCACCTCATTCCATATCCTCATTATTAAGGTCAAAGATCAGGAACGACCTGGGATTAAAAGTCACTAAGAAAAATGGGTAGGCAAGCCAAGTGTTCTTTAACTGTCATCAGATTCTATTCTTCTCTTTCGCTAATGGCCATGAAAAAAATAGTTTTTTTATTTATATTTTAGAACATAGAAATGAAAAACGCTCATCACGTGTAAATATCACATATTTGTGGGAAGTTATTACGGCCCTCTTAACCCCTTCATGACGGGGCTCAAAATGCATTATTTTTAATGGGTTTAAGGGCAACCCATTGTCCTTAAGGGGTTAAAGGCATGGTTTTGACACTACAGTATGATACAAAGTATTAGTTTTATTTATGGATCAAGACTGTATATATATATAATCCAAATATCCAATAGTTACCGGCACTCCAGGGACTTCTTTAAATAATATATATACATATAACAATATAATTATTATATATATTATATATATATATATATATTATATATATATATATATACTCTCTGTATTACAATCCTGTTTTGATACTTAAAATTAGTACAACATGTCTGGTACTTAGGGTCAAAAATAGAATTGTGTATGAAAAAAAATTCTATTTAATTTTTGTTTTCCGTACACTGTTGACTTCATGAATACCAAATGATGAGTGTTCTCATTCTGTCACAAAATATCCGGCTTTAATGTAACACGCGCAAGTTTTGTACATGTACAAAAACCCATTTGTCGAAGTTTGCGTAATAGCCCCTTGAATGATTTCCCCAAACGTCCAATCATTTACGGCACAAACAATCGTAGACAGGAAAAAAATGTGCAAATTCCAAGGCATAAATAAAAACCGAATTTTAAAATTTAAAAAGAAAATGTGAAAACATCCAAACTTTTTTTTTTAAAGAATCTCGAGAGACGTCTACATTAACGCTGCATTGATTAGCAAGCGATAATGTAAACTCTGAAAACCCGCTGAATTTGTTTTGTTTGCAGGTGTTTTCGATCCAAAATTGGTCACTTTTAGTTCATCTAAAGCTTGTCCAAAATTAACCATTTGTGTAATTATTCATGTTATGTATCCTTAGTTTGGTTGCAATAACAAATCGCTAAAGTATATTATTTGATTTGAGTTTGGAAATACCTTGAATAATGTTACCGTTTATTTCTTGCAATTATTGTTTTTTTTTTACCGGAATTGTACATTTATAAAAACATGGTTACGCATATTAAAAAAAAAAGAAAAAGACAAAAGGAAAGAAGCGATAATGATGTGTGTTACTTTTATTTTCCAGGCCATGGATGGGTCTGGCGCTCTCTCCAGACTAACCTTTCCGGGTCAAGTTGTTAACAGACAACTTAACAATTTTTATCTTGCAAATGCATAGTCACAGCGGCAGACGCCGGGTGTGATTGTGCATAATGCAATGGCTAATGACTGTTTATCTCTTCTCACTTCTTCCTAATTTAATGTAAATATTTGGCGATGCTTCCCTTGCGAGCCTTTTTTTTGTGTGGCCGCAGGGCCAGGTGGCTCCTCGCATAGAACGTTAATTACTGTTGTTTGGAATTCAACTATGATATATGAAAAAAAAAAAAAAAAGAAAGAAATAAATCTGAAGGGAAAAAAGGACATTGAAAAAGAGAATAAATCAAAAACAGTCAAACTTCTTTTCTGATTAATTAAAATTTATTAATACGCGCTTTGGGCCATATTATAGATTCCTAGGAATGACCGATAATAATAATAATAATAAATGATAATTTTATATATATCTGTATATATATCAGATTCTGCAGTACCGATCAAGGACGTGTTTGAGCAAATAGAAATCGAGGGTGTGCAGGGCCTTGCTCTCTAGAGCTTACAATCTAAAATGCATGTAATGTACTTCAGCCACAGGGAGGTACGTGCCAAGAGGCAGGGGCAGCTGTAGGTAGTCCTGAGTGAAAAGACTTGAGGGTTCCCAGTGGCGAAAGGAATACTTTTACCAAACCCCCCCCCATCCACTCTGTAATGAATAGGTGCCTCAACACTTTGTATAACCTCGAGTTCATTAATCTCCCTTTTTTTGCCCCTGGCTGTATAATTAACGTACGCATTGTTCGGGATGCGGAATACGCAAGCTTCAGAAACCCTTATGCCGTGTAAGAAAACATATTATTAACTATAGCACCCCGTAGTTTTCTGCCAGGAAGCGCAGCGTCTTAGTGGCACCGGACGACTCATTCTAATTTACAGCTTAACTTTTCCTTTGCCTCTTAACCCATCTGCTGGAAGGCGGATTAGACTTGTACCACCTGAGTCAGGAGTAGCAGCTGAGGGCTTCCTTTTGTTTGGATCTCCAATCTGTTACTTTCATTGTCTCATCAACTCTGTGTGCCTTTAGGTTATAGAGCATCCCTTTCCCTTCCCACTGTGACACATCTTTTGTCTCTTTTTCCTCCCCCATTCATGGTGGATTATAGAGGCTTTTACCCCCCCCCATGTTCCAGTTTGTATATACCCATACTTTGGAGGCCATTTGGCTTTGGGATTAACTTGTGGCTTCTTAAGATCTAACAGAGGTACTTTTTTCCATTTAATAGGAAGTCAAGTTGTGAATGGGAGATTAGTATGCATATTGTCAAAGTCTGGTGATTCTACATAAAATTGCGTTATTTAAATAACCAGATCTATCCTAGAGACGCACAAATCATGGGGAATGGGCGGTGTGAATAGGTAAAGCCATTTGATCAGTAATTATAATTGCCCATGAGTATCTTCATAAACTGTCACAGATTATAACTACATTAACTCAATCTACCTATAGCTTCTATAGGATGTAGTCCTGTAAGTGCCAACTGGTAGCAGTTAGTGGCAAAGCCAGCATTATCTCTTCCCTGTTCTAACGTTCTCTTTTCTCATCATTCCAAAGGCTGCCGGAACCAATCAGAAACACTCAGCAACTTTAACAACAGAGGAGTGATAGTTTATTAGGGTCCCGAGAACAGGAAGTTAAGGGACTGCTTCCATAATATACTGACCGTATAGTATATACCCACGCACATATAGTATATATTTCTTATTTTAGTCTGTAAACACTTCTATATAGGTTTTATTTAGCAAATGGGACTTAAGATGTATTATTTTGGAAGTGGTAAATCTTCCTAATGTGTATTGTCTTTAATTGTTTGTGAGTAAAGTAAGGATCAAGATATTTTATGCGCATGTTTTTATTTATACACCGTAAAAGCCTAAGGCGCATGATGCGCGCTCGTACAAAATGAAGAGAGAAAAAGGGGGTTCGTAACGTCTTAGGTGCAGCTACCAAAGGCAGTCCAGCCAATGCTCTCAGCTCCGGGTGTTATGTCTCCCTCTAGTGGATAATATAAAGAATGCATGAAGTATTATAATGTATTCATCTGTAAAATGCAGCCAAATATTATATTGTTATCTAGCCCATGATCATTTTTTTATTCCATGTAACATTTACTACGATATCTGTCAGCGGTGCTCTTTAATATCCGTAATCTTTATTATTAATAATATAGTATTTTTAAAAACAGCATTATCTCTGCTGATACTACATATGATTGTATCTCTACGTATTGTATAGAAATGCTTTTTTTTCTTCTTCATTTTATAACGGTGTTTGAATAACACAATGGAAATAGTTTTTAATGGTACGTTTTTAGTGCCGTTGGCTTTTAAATGCATTTTCAAGGATATGAAACACACAATATTAATTTTTAACTGATAGCATTGGCAGCGGATAATATTTTGTTTTAGAATTTTGCAAAGGAAATGATAGAAGATAAGAATATAGCATGGATCGACAAGGGACTGCCCCATTATATGCGCATCGTTGGTGGCCGCCATCGTTCGGCTGTTCTGGAGACATACTTCAACCAAGGGAACTAGAAACCAAATGGCCTACCCAGAAGAGAACCTGCAGATCGGTGGATGCTGGTGTCTACTACTACCCATAACCAGGCACAAGAACCTTCATCTGACCAAATATGCTAATCTCTGTTTTTTAGCCTGTTTAGAATAAGAAATAATGTAAGAAAAAAGGATGATTTTTAAAAAAAAACAATGTTAGTAGGGATGGAAAAAATACATAATTTACCCCCTAATTACTAGATGTGTGTGTATATATAGGGACATAATATTTGGTAGAGATTTTGGGTCTTTTTTTTGTATTTTTGAAAAATGGAGAAATATCTAAACTAGTAAAAACATTTAAAAAAAACCCTAATCTTTTACTTACACATTTTCACTTTAAAAACTTCTGCTTTAGATTTAGAAATGTAACGTTTACCCAGCAAACATTTTGATCTCCTATAAAAGACGGACATCAGGGGAAGAAAGAATGATTGGAAAACAGAGTCATTTGGGCCTTAGAGAGGGACTGATTCTTCTAAACAGGGACACTTGGGAGGCATAGTTAATTCTGAGAGTTAAGTGGTTAGCTTTTTGCGTGTTAGAAATAAATAGGATAAAGAGATTTAATGAAAATTCCTTTTTTTTTTCCTTTCACTAAATCCATAAAATTAATTTGCAGTTTCCAGTCTGATTTCAAAGCAGGGGGAAAAAAAACCCAATGTTTAATGAGATTAAATACGCTAATTCTGGAAAAATAGAGAGAGTTTTTTTTTCCTGGCGGCTTATTTATCATAATGCCTGCAGCAAATTAATTAATAAATAAATAACCAAAAAAGAAAATGTCTTAAAGTCATTAAAATAAGTGATTTTCAAAAGAGGTGCCTGAATTTCATTTCTACGCTTTGGAAAATGGTGACGGATTTTCTGATTCAGGGTGCCGAGGCTTGAATGCCGTATCTTTTTTTGTATTTAATGAGTAGATTATTATAATTTCTTCTTTGTTACCTAACCCATAATAAAAAGGTTATCAGGAAAAAAAAAAATAGAAAATAAAATAATATCTGTGTTCTCTCCGGCAAAATGACGATCCCTGTATTACCATATTTATCTGACTGATTAAGGAATTTAAATGATTATTTCCACATTCGGTAATGTAACTAATAATTCATAGCGGAAGATGATCTGTCGCATTCTTTGCCTCTTAATGATGTTACTTATCAATGTATCTTTTTTTTCTTCCCAAAAAGTATCTTTATTGCTCAAACAATTTAGCCTTTTCAAAGCGGAATTAGATAGTTACACTGAGAATCGTTATTGTTGATACGTGTTATGACATTAATTAAAATGTAATTAGTGTAGGTAGTGGGTTTTTTTAACTTTATTGATAAGGCAGTAGCTATGAGGAACAGCCTCTCAGCAGAAGCGGTAGAGGGTAATATAGTGAGGGTATTAAACATGCATGGGGTAGGCATGCGGCTCCTGAATCTAAGACGAGACCAACGACTGATTAAGGTCTTTACAGCAGAAATGTGAAATTGCCCCCCGTCTTCTAAGGGAATTCTCCCCCAAAAAAGCCCAGTGACGTAGTATCCTTGTACCAATATCTTCAAGATCAGTGGAGTTATGAGTTCCGGTGTTGGTTTTGTTGAAAATACTGGGAGTCGGGCCTTCAGAAGCCTTCTCTGGTAGACCGAGTACATTTCTTCGACAGTCAACAGAATAAGAATAAGAGGAATGGAACGCCTTAGTTATGAAGAACGGCTATAAAGGATGTTATTTCATTATACAGATACATTTGGGGACAATGCAAACGTCCCTTTGATGACCTGTTAATTAGTAGGACTGTAAAAAACAAAAGAGGTCACCCATTCTAACTGGAAGAAGGGAATTTTCACCTAAAGCAGTGAAAAAAGGGTTCTTTACAGTAAGAGCAGTAAATATGTGGAATCCACTACACACAGACACGCTGCTATCACATTTAATAGATGCATTTAATACAGGCTGGCTGATATTTTAAAGCAGAGGATAATATTCGGGTATATAACGGGGTAATAAGGAGGGGGATTCGCTATCACTTGCTTATCCAGTAAGAAATCAGAGGCCATTTTTGGGTCAACAAGGTCTTTTTTGGAATTGGAAAATACTTTGATGTGGAGTTTTTTGTTTTACCACCTTCTGGATCGACAGGCGGGTTGAACTTGATGTTTTTTTTTGTTTTTTTTTTAAATGTCTTTTTTTTTTTTTAACCAAAAATGACTATGACTATTATGTGATGCGGTCCCAATACCAACCGCGCATGATATAATTAATAGCTCTCAACAAGCGCCGTTACGCCGGCAGCTCCTAATGACTGAGCTCTTCCGTATAAGCATCAACACGTGTTTACCTCACAACACATTCTCTCTTCTTTTAAGAGTTTTTTTCTGATTAATTTCTCTCTAGCTAATTGCGCAATTATAGGTAATCAGCGTAAGAATTTAGAGAGGACCCTTTGTG
Source organism: Spea multiplicata (assembly GCA_009364415.1). Taxonomy (NCBI): domain Eukaryota; kingdom Metazoa; phylum Chordata; class Amphibia; order Anura; family Pelobatidae; genus Spea; species Spea multiplicata. Next base: position 59,423,692 of record VKOC01000001.1, on the reverse strand, counting down.
TCGAGAGCAAAATCGGCGCTCGACTCTCAAACGGATTCATGTTTTCACAACAGACACGCTAACGGAATTTGGCACCAAAATATACTAAATATATTACGGGTATCGGCAAAAAGCTAAAAATGAATAGTCCCAAATTCTACATTTTGTTTACATATATATATATATATATATATATATATATATATATATATATATATATATATATATATAATGTTACTGTTATAATCTGCATCCCCCCTGGCAATATCCGGCATTGAATTGTTCCGGGTTGTTACACGGTTGCTGTTCTGAGATTGCCATGACAGCGCCGCCCATTATTGGTCCTTTAGGGGTTAAACACTTCTGGTCCAAAGGAAGGGTAATTGTCCCTTTGGAGCCCGGCTCTTGGCTCTCGCGGTTACTCTTCGTGGCGGTTATTGGAATCCGGCTTCCGTCTTCTCACTCGTTCAGCTGATTGTAGCGCTCCTTGTGAGTAATCCTTCAGCCGTCACTTGACACAATGTTATTATTCCTGTTAAAAAAGCAGGCTTTCAAGTAAATGATTGCTATTTTTGGTCCCACATTTGATGACGGCAAAGAAAGCCGCTATTTCTTCTATCTTGAAGGCTGCCCAGGTGCTCACCTTTCAAATTAGGTGATGTCTACCAAAGATGGGGAATATCGAGAATACGTCCCATTTTCCCTTATTGTCACCGCTTTTTATGTGCGTTTCTATGTATATATCAGTCTCCATAACTAAAACATAAAGGGCTACCTGGCTCTTTATGCATTACGAAGGGCTAACCTTACTGAACTTCCTCCTGCAAAAAAAAAAAAGTATATCGGAACTCCGACCAAATTCTTTTATTACTCTTTTTAGATTAAAAATCTATTTTCTTTTGTAGGGTTTTCTTTTTAAAACAATTCTGGTTTTCTCATTTCTAGGCAGCTGCATATCAGCCATTTGAGTTCTCGCTCGGTTATCTGAGCCCAATCTACTAGACAAACCCACCGACTCCTTATATTGCCTGTGGGGATCAGTGGAATGGCTCGGTCTTAATCACCCAGCTGGACTCTTTGACTAATGGAAGTCTATGGAGGAGCGGACTTCATTAGCATTGCTGTGTACAGAACCGAGGTTTAAGCTCAAGGAGAAAAATACATATTTTTTTTTCACAAAACGTCCCTTTTAGATGGATCTGCCTTAAAAACATTTGTTCTTCTTTTTAGCTTTTTTCCCCCCCTAATTAGATGAAATAATTGGTGGAAATGGACCATTTCAGAACTAATGTCTCTACAGTAAAAATCACTACACGTTGTTTATATGTGAAAATGGTTGTAATTTACACCAAAATGTTATTTTATAACCTTTGCCCCTTTTTTTTTGGTAAGTGTACTTAGTTTTTGGTATTTTTAATACAATCAGCCTTGTGTATTCTAATTAAAGCCCAGAATACATCCTAGTCGTGTAAAAGCTTAGACAATTATGGCAGCGTTAAGGGAAAAAGATAAAAATACAAGCTTGGGGGTTGTAGTTATGTTTCTTCTCCGCAACATAAGAAATGAATATTTTCCTTACAGCCAAATCTTCCAATGACACTAATTAACTTTGGTAAACATTCTGCGGTAACTTATTAAGTTGGGAATAAAATATCTGTGTTTTAATTTCATTTAATTAGGGTTAAATATGACTCGTGGTTTAATTTAGAAGTGGGTTAAACAAATAGATACAGCCATCCTAGTCCCGGAGAAATTCAAGTCGGAGTCGATATGTTTTATTGGGCCAACGTACAAAAAAAAAAAGTCAAGTTACATAAACATTTGGTACCCTAGAGGTCTCTTCTTTAGATGGTCATGTCCGTCTAATGAAGAAGCCCCTGAGGTCCTGAAGGCTTACGTAACTTTACATCTTGTTAACATAGAAACATAAAGCAGATAAGAACCTTTCAGCTCAAGTTCTCAAACCTCAATCAGTCGTCGGTTTCGTCTTAGATTGAGTTGGCCCAATAGACGATATCAGCTCTATAAGTGATGTTCCTCAAGGCCAGTTGTGACGCCCAGCACCCTTCCCGGAGCATTTAACCCCAAACTTCTCCTTAAAGTTCTAAGGAGAATGTCGGTGGACCCCCTCATGGACCTTAAGGGTCTTCCCTAAAGCTTTGTGGTTCTCCAGCATGGACCTCTCCTCTAGAACTTGCCCGGCTGCACATTTTAAACGAGCTTCAGTAATTACTACCCATATGATGTCATTTCTTTAAATCATACTGTTGATAATTACAAATGTTAATGAATCATAATGGCTATTTCTCAGATATTATTAAATCTTTCTGTTCTATATCTTGTAAACCCAATGAAAGCAGTGCCTGTATTGTAACTGGAGTTTTTTTGTTTGCGTATCACCGGTGACCGGCAGTGTCTTCCATTAAACGAATGCTAATGCCGCTTCTCGTTAATGAATCATATCAGGTGTTCGTTGTGAATGTCCTTTGTGCTGTAACTGCGGGGGATTTTGAGATACAGCTGCGTCTGGACCCTCAGATGATAGACACTGGTGCCCCTACCCCAACTGAGTCCCTGTGTCGCGGGGAGCTTAGAACATCTGGTCCGATATATAATATAATATATATATAGAGTGTGTGTGTGTGTGTATATATATATATATATATATATATAATATATATATATATTATTATTATTATTTTTTTTGACCTGTGCATTTGCTACCAACTGGGATAGCACAATGCATGGATCAAGTGTTTCTTATTCTGTGAAGCTGATTAATTTGCTCGTGTTGGTGATTCTTTGTTGTATATCCCAGGATGAGGAAAGAGAAAAGCATAACATAACGTGTCCGGTTTGATAAACTCAGTCGGGTTTAATGCGTTTTGCTTTGTAGCCGGCAAGTTGTGTGACTCTTCCTGAAAAGGTACGCCAGCGGCAAGACACAGACATTAATTAGCAGCAATCCTGACTTCCTAATTATGTAGAGGAAGCGGATCGGGAGCAGAGTGGTTGAACCTTTACTATCCGGTGACCAGCCCGTGGTGCAGCGCTTACGTAACGTATCAGAATTGAGAATGAATATAATTTAAGCAGAGGGCAAAGAGGTTGTTTTTTAAAATTTACAGCCGTGTGAAGTCATCTGGCTTACCTTAACAAGAAGTGGCAATTTTCCAAAAGCCTGTATAATTGGGGAAAAAAGCCCCGCTCGCTAATACCCCAGCGGGAGATCTGCGGGGGACCAGCTGTGATGCAATTCTACATATAGTGATGATGTCATAGCCCATTCCTCACTCTGTTTTTAAGAATGGCCATCCCTATACAGACCCCTATGCTGAAAAGTAACTGCACACAGGTAGAGACCCGGCTGCAGTAAGGGCCCACCGAGACTCTGCTCCCTTACATCTCAATGTATGATGTCATTATTACTGTTTATTGTGTCGTATAGCGCCATCATATTCTGTAGTGCTGTACATAAGTAGTATATAACATAACGATTAGACTTACAGAAACAACAGGTCACTAATACAGGTCTTTGGCGTCTTTACAGATCTGATTATGCCCTCCCACAGGCTTATTGCACCTCTGGTGCACATTAATTGCCCTTTAGGGGCAGCAATAGGAAATATTGACACGCGGACCCCCGCTGCTTGGTTGCACTTCTGCAATTACAGGCAAATCCATAAAATTAAGCTTCTTACCTTTCCCAGTAACATGAAATTATTCACATCTCCAAAAGCAGTGGATCACATTAATTTCACGCGAAAAATTCAATAATCCTAATAATTTTGTTTTAGAGCTAAAAAAATGTTAAATGTGAAACCAAAAAGGGCTGTGTTTGTAACCGAAGACACGTCACATCGGGCTGTATTTAACTTGTAACGCGTCGTTATCCTTTTGTCTGGAGGGAGAATTTTAAATGAAAAAAGTATCTGTCGGCATTTTAATCATTTATTTATTCGGATTGATTTGAACTAAAGACTGGGGTATCGATCCTTCATCTTCAGCTGGAGAATTTTAATTTGGGGACTTTTGAGATTTTTTTTTAAAGAATCTGAGCTTCTAATTTAATTTAAAAAATTTGTATTATGTGTATTATTGCGTCATGCAATGGAATTAATTTAAAGAGGCTCGCTAGCTGCTCTTATTTGTAATGATGAAGCAGAAAATCAAATCGCTTTATCGCTTCCGCAACAGAAATGTCTACAATCTGCGAATAGCAATCGGGGGACAGGTGATCTGGGACTGAAGTCAGGGTTGGGGATTGATAAGAAGAGAATTGCTCCTTCCTCTTAATAGAGTAGCCTGGCATCCCGGTTACAGATAGACAACGAGCGTATTAACGAGTAAATCATTGAAGAGTTAGCGATTATTAACAAGTTGGGCGCCAAAGGGTTCTCCCCAGCCAACCTTTACCCTCGCTATGCCTATTCCAAAAGTGGGTGATGGATTCCAATAAAGGAGAATGGAGGGGCATCTAAATTCCTGATTGCTTCATGGTGCCGGGGATCAGGCTTTCTTGCCAACATGCCTGTTATTTTACAATAGATCAGCTGATAACATGCTGGCATTTTAACCCCCCCCCCTGCATCATTATGGTAGAGAGTAGCCATATTTCGTACTTTAAAATATATTTTGTTTTACTTCTACTGTTTTTCCCCCCAAATTCAGGACAGGGCTGTCCTAACTTCCCAGCCCCCCAACGGATGACATGCGGGATAGGGAAGGAGATGGGACAGAATAGGGCCCCGACTCCCAATAACTGAACCCCTACAATGAATCAGATTGGGAAATAGAAGGGGGAGCCACTGGGGACCCCCTTTTATTACTTTCCAATAATGAGAGGCGGGGGGGGGGGGTTGAACGTCTAAGAAGCCGCTAAGATATTTGCTATTTAGGCAAACTTGATACATTTCTTCTACTAATTAGAGGCTAATCACTTTCCCTTTTGGAATGCCTCAGAGGACGTATTAACCCCTTAAGGACAATGGGCGGTCCCTAAACCCATTGAAAAGCATTTTGAGCCCGTACAGGCTTTGTCATTAAGGGGTTAAACTATCACAATTTTCTGCTCGCTACAACCGCTCTGTTAGAGGACTCTCCAGCACGGTATTTAGACAACTGCCGCCATCCTATCAGTCTAAACAGATGAGTTTGACGCAAAATCGGACAAATACTAACATACGGTAGGTGATTTCTGCTCAATGTGTCACACTCCTCTGTTATGTTCCTATATTTAACCCCTTCATGACAAAGCCCGTACATGTACGGGCTCACAATGCATTGTTTTGAATGGGTTTAAGGACCGTCCATTGTCTTTTACGGGGTTAAATGTATACCTGAGCGTTAAGTAATAAAGATTAGATACAAATAACTGTACAGTTTAGATATTAAAAAAAATGTGTCCTCTGACCATTTAATATATTCAAACTATTGATTAAAGTTAATTGTATCCGTGCACGGTTGGGATTTTTCATAAAAGAATATAAACATGGATTGTTTTCCGTAATGAAAGCAAGGAATTATTCACGCTAGAAAGACTTAAAGGAGAAGAAATGAATCCAGAAAGACGGTTAATTGTTTCTCTTTGTAACAAAAAAAATTGTGATTCTGCCTTCTCCATTTTTTACGCGTTACGTCTTATTTCTGTTCACAGCTGCCACGCAAGATTGGGCCGGGTTTAAATAAACTGTTATACTGTCTCAGGATAAGGCTGGGAAGTATTACTATGTAAGACAGAGGTTGGACGTTCCATGCTGTGTTACGTGAGGCTTGGATAGATGCCCATACACCATAAAATCACCTAAAAAATGAAGCACCAATCTTAGCCAGTCCAACAAAAAGAAGCAAGAAGCCATCAGGTCATCCAAACCTTAAGTGGCTACACATAATTATTTTATGGGGCTTTAGAATAAGCAGTCAATGATATGTATGTTGGAAAGAGCTCCAAATTCTCAAGTTTCCACTATTGTCCTATCCCATGAAATGATACATTTTTATACATAAAAGAATCTTGGGGGATAATCGGACTCCTTGTTTCCTGACCCAAACCCATGGTTTTTATTTCCCCCAGAAATATCTTAGAGTTGACACCATTGGCTAATAGATTTGTTTGGAGTACCGGAGCGTGATGTCCCAAGATGGACCTGTCCACCATCGTTGCCTCATATCAGTGGGGTACCAGAAAAAAAAAACCCGGACAGATGCTGACATTTGAAAATTTGATTAACTAAATAAAAATGAATATTTTAACTTATTAAGTAATGGTTCCTGTATGTTTTAAGAATAACTTTCACGCTGAACTAAATCGGTACTTTGAAGGCCAAGGAGCTTGGTGGTTGAGGATTAGATACATTATCCTTTGAGATGATACATTTGTTACAGCGAGGCAACCGCTATAAATTCACAATTCCGAACAGAAACATTTGCTTAATACCAATAGAAGCCACACTCCACGCAAAAGAGATCTTTGTTGTCGCTCAAAACCCCAACTGGTTTCGGTTCCAAGCGCCATTTTCACGGTGAATGTTATGTTTACTGTTGTTATTCATATCCGAGGGGAGCTTTTCTCCCGATATTCTATAAGTGTTAGTTTCCTGGTATTATAGTGCTCTGTGGGAGATATACATTACAATTCTCTATATTTTAAACCATTTTTTACACCTAGCTTTTTAGTTATTTCATAGATTTTTACCCTGAGTCCCAGTGAAAACGGAAGACACGCGTACATCATATAGCCATCGATTATTTATGCTTATGGTGACCCAACCACGGGCGTACAGAGTCGTTGGCTATACTCTTCAGATTTATAAACCGCTGTATGTAGGTAGATAAGGAACCAAAACGGTACCTTGTGCTTCCGTCCTTTCTGTAGAGAAAAAGCATAGGACTTATGTATAATGAAAATGTGGATTTTATTTTGCTTAGAGCGCAATACAAAGATAGAAAACTTGTTACAATGTTATTAACGGAATGATCACTATAAGTTCAGATCGTTCTAAACTAAAGTACATATACAATGATTTCATACAGATACATTGTATCAAGATTCATATAGATACAGTATATCCAATATCCTTTATTGGAATCCATCACTCGCTTCATAGGCCTAAAGAGGGTAAAGCGGATATGCATGGGCTTTCCTTATGTTGTTGGCCAGCCAACCCTGGTGTTGGGGTTTATTATGTTTTATTCATATAGCGCCAACAATTTCCATAGCGCTTTTTACAGACCATCCATTCTTACAGACCATCCATTCTTACAGACCATCCATTCTTACAGACCATCCATTCTTACAGACCATCCATTCAAAGACTACTATAGGCAGTCTAAGATGAACCGATATGCTAGGTAGAGAGGATCCTGGTCTTAAGCTTACAATCTAGAGATGGCCCCACCATGTCTCTGGCCATACAACCATCTATCTCAACCATTCCTATGGCACCGGGATGAAGCCAGGTGTCCACACTTGGCTGTTGAAAACATTCAATGACGTTTCTTATTCCGAGAGTGGAAAATGCCAAGATGAGCTCTGAAAACCAATAAAGACACACAGCTGTGTCACGTCGAAACTGTAAGACGTTACTTCTGTCCTCTCCTCCTATACATATTTATGTGATGCCCTCTAGCCATCGGGTTGCTATAAATATGTAGGGTATCTGGTATGTTTTATAATGTAAGTCTTATTTCATAGAAATATAACAGGGTGTTGTGCTGATGAAGAGTCTTTTTGGATTTTACAAGAAAAAAGATCGTTCTTGAAATACGATTTAAGAGATAGCAGGTGCTACGAGTTTATGAGATAACAGGAAGCAATAAAACGTAACTTTAAAGCATCGTTTTTTGTTTATTAGATGAATCCAGACACTGGTAGGAGCCACACCATGGATTCTTTTAATGCGTGTTTGGTAACATATTTATTGCGTGCGCTAATTAACCTTTAATTTTGTTCATAATATCTTTTATGTGGATTTCTGGTGAAATTATTCAAAACATTTTGGTTCCCACTTACCTACCGTGACGTCCTTTTTTCAGGAGCTCCGAATGTTTGCTGGGGATCGGAGAGCCATAAAAGCCACAGTAATGTATTAATAAATGTTTTGAATAAAATAGATTGCTATATTGTCTTTGTAAAGTTCTGCCCCTGGTGATGCCTGTAACCCCATCGTTAAGTGGCGTATAGTTGCCTAGGCGGGCTGGTTCCAGGGAGGCAGTTATGGGAAGTGGGAGCCCTTCTGTCGAAGAACTGGGTACAGGTTGGGCGATCGGGCTCCCTTGGGTGGCACTTCTCCTTGGCCGGTTGGGAAGATGTCTGCCTTGTAACCGGCTCATATACTCTATGGAGCTCTGTAACTCGTCGGGATGTGACATAAGGGCATGATGGATGGTGGCTGCAGAAGTAGGTGGTGGCGGGCGGCTGCGGTCACCCCTGAGCCCACCCAATCAAACCAGTACTGGACTGGAGAAGTAAAATCACACCTGGCACTTTGGAGAGAACCCGCAGGCGAATGGTAGGCAGCGAGAACTACCGGTCTATCGTGTGTTCACTAGTCCTGGTCCACCACACACAGTGTCCATGTGCGATAACCAGCGCAATAATCAGTAACCTGCGCTGTGTGTTTGTGTGATGTAGCGAGACGACAGTTCATGTTTCATAACACAACATAACACATAATTTTTGGTAGCGGTAAGAGCGCGCTGTACGCAGCGGTAAGCATTAAATATGCGCGGGGAACATATTGCGGATGTATCTTTGAGATAATTGATATGTATTTGTCTGTTGGTAATTTTCGGCTTTTTCCGCCTTGATGAAGGGTATAAATCACAAACGCGCGGGCGCCGGGAATTTGTTTGGATCTATTATGATTCTCAGTAAGTAAAGGTTGTGTGTTTTCCCCCAAACTTCCTGCTGTGAATTATTAAGATTGATTGAAGTGCTTCGCTCGTCCCATGCAAGGCACTGTTTAATTAATGTACCATTATGCTAATATATGCAAATGAAGGAAGTGCGCTCTTGTTTGAGAGTTTAAGAACAAAAAGTGATGCTGCTCTAAAGTACAAATTAGTTTATTGTATTACTTATTCGCCACCCATGGAGCCGACGTCCTGTACTTCAAAAACCAAAAACAGAATTATTGCCGGGCAGAATATTTTTCTTTAATTTGGATCAATAATATTTTTTCATTTGGGTTTTCAATATATGAAGTGTGGGTCGGGGGGCGAGAGAGAGGGGGGGAGAATTAACATTTTATCACATGTTATTTAGTTATTAAATGCCTAAAGGTGACGGTTCTTTTAATCCATAATCTAAAATCAAAAGGTTGGATGGGTTATAAGGAAGTTTGACTTTACTTAGAGAGTGGTGGATAAGTGGAACAGCCTCCGGCAGAAGTGGTAGAGGTTAATACAGCGAGGGTATTAAACATGCATTGGATAAGCTTGTGGCTCCTGAATCTGACGAGACCAACTGATTAAGGTTTGAGTCTTTACAGCAGGAATAATGGGCCGAATGGGGCCGATCTGCCGTCAAATTCTATGTTTCTAACTCTGGGTTAAAAAAAGTGTTAAACACGGCAGAAAAGGTGGAACAGCTTGTTTAAAATACAATTTTGTGAACACGCCCTCACTTTCCTTTTTTTTCCCCTTTTCTTCTCTTAGGTTCACAGGTTAAAAGTTTTACGTCTTTGTGGTTCGTTTCTGAACCTTCAGATGTGGTTACGATGCGAGGGAGCAATGCGATTCTGAACTGTGCGGCACAGTCTGATCACGGGCCCCCAACCATCAAGTGGAAGAAAGACGGAGTTTACTTGAATCTGGCGATAGATGACAGAAGAAGACAGCTACCCAACGGATCCCTGGAGATCCAGAGCGTGGTCCACATGAGACATCACAGACCCGATGAAGGCATCTACCAGTGCGAAGCGTCCCTAGACGGCATCGGTGCCATCATTAGCCGGACGGCGAAAGTATTAGTTGCAGGTAAGATGGACGGAATTCTTTGATATTTCAATGTAAATATTCCCCTAAAGCTGGGTACTGTATGCAAGTCATGTTATCTCAATGAAAATATATATAAAATTACCTTTTGAACAAAGGGGTTCAGAGCCGGGCCAGGGTGAATAGATGGCTCAGGCGCTCTAAGGCCAGTGGCTGCCACATGATGGAAGTGTGTCCGCTAGCAACTACACACTGCAGCACCAATGAGTATGGAGTACAGTTGGCCAGTGGCCCAAAGGGCATCTGTTTGGTGTGCCAGATGGCCAAGCCAGGCCAAGAGGGATTTATTCACTAAAGTGGCAGCTCATGGACCCTATTATGCTTCATTGATGGCCAACCACAGCGGACGTATCCTAGAAGAATGGCTAAGCCAGCACCGCGTTATGTCTAGTTAAATCTATGAGAAGATTGCCTAAAACACTCAACTGTTTGAACTATACATGATGTAGGGCCCACCAAGCTCATTGTGCAATAGACGCTAACTGGGTTTAACCCAGCATAAAGTATAACAGAGTTGGGAAGTTTGGAACTGAATTCCATCTCAAGCGGAGACCTCTGACGTCCCAAAGCTCGTGTGCAAAGTCTTTTGTTATTTTAGCCAAAATAAAGCGGAAAATGGGAAAAAAAAACAACTGAGGTAGCAAATGTACGTCATCAGATTAACTGCATACCCTGAATAACCCTGCCGGACAGCTGATGTTGTTAACACAAAGTAACGAGCGGGGAACGTAAAGGCAGAGGCTTGAGATGATTGATTCTCGTTTAAATATAATTCGGAATAAACTACAGAGAAGCACTTTTGTTGACGAGCTGTCCCCTGCTCACCTACGTGCAATGATTTTGTCCGTAAAAAAAAAAATCAATTGCTGGCGTAACGGTCTATGAAACCACCGCTTTCTGGTACACGTCCTTTAAAGCTGCTGTCGCGGCGTCCGAACCGGCGGCTGTCCTTTCAGCCGGGAACCGAGAAAAAGCTAAAAATACGTCGCCCGCCAATAGGACGCAGCTGTCCGTGTATCAAATTATTTCCTGCAAAACGGCTACGGGAAAAGTGCAAGACCTCGTTACTAACCTGCCCCACGCCGCTGTTTACCAGGACGAGTCTGTAATGAGCTCCGTGCATCCGAGTTCAGCTCTGGAAGACAAAACAAACCATTTATTTATTTTGTGTTTTAGCTGCATCTTATTTTTTTTTTTTATTTTGTTTAGAGAAAGAAAAATGCTGCTTTCCTTCGGCTGAAGGCTAACGATTGCTGTACGTGAAATGATTTTGTTATTTTTTTTTTTATTCATGATCTAAAATAATAGTTATTGTGCTTGGGGATCACTTTAGAGATGCTGGGGAACCCAAGATCCGCTTTCTTACTCTCTACCCCGTGCAGCTGCCATATATAACAATAAATATATAACGATAACATGCAATGATGTCTTGGATTTCATCCAAAACATATAAACTTAAACAAAACATCTGCACTTATATATCTCATTTAAACACTATTACCGGGTAAGGTTCTGGGCATCTCTGGTGGTTTCTGGACCAGTAATGTATTTACCTATGGGGCCGCCATAGGCCCAATGTAAGGTAGAGCCCCATGTGACCTCTTTCTTCCATGATCGGCGTCAAAGATACAATAAAATGCGCTATGTGCCTTTATGAAACGGGGTGAGAAGATATGATGTCATACCCCAGTCTTAAAGGCACACAGCACCTTTTAATGAAGTCTATGGTGGCTGGGCTGGGCTGGCACAGCTTCTACAGTGAGCATCGGCAGGGTGGGGAGATCAGAGAACAGGACACCGTGGGGGGCCTGATCACCCAAGATGGCAATCTGCCCCCTGGTTTTGTGCCAAGGGGAATGCCGTCCCGTAGACCTGCCGCTCTAGGCTGAGGCAGACTCTACTGCTGAGGACCAAAGCTTGTCAATGAGTAGCAGGATCGGATGGGGGGGGTAATTAAGTGGCCCTGACCCTTGACAGCATCCGGCTCGCCACAAACGGCCGATCGTTGTTTTACTCACGGAGCGTGCAGTTAAGGATACCCAACCTGTGGCCGCACATAGCAGGACCCAATCTACAACTGGCTGGCACAAGTCCAACAGCTGGCTTATGGCGTCAACTCTGCCAATGGCTGGATATAGTAAACTAGACATGTTCAATGCGCATGTCCAGCCGGTGGCTGTGCATATTATTTGTCGGCCGAGCCCCAGCTGCTTAGTCAATCCTAATCCGGCGCCGTATAGAACGGTGTTCCCATAGTAATATTCCATCTTTCAAAAGATCCCAATGGAATATCCAATTTCTACACACATGTCTTATTCATAAAGTATTTGCTTCCAATCTCTATTGTCTTAGGTCTTGCCCATCTACACATTTCTCACCGTACGTGTTTACACCGAATTGAGTCCGACATTATCTCATTTCGGGTTAACGCAACATCATTTTATGCCCGCACATGTTCTATAATAAAAAGCACTTTAAATATAAAGTGATTTAAATTTTTAATTACCCCTATGTACAACAATACCGGAGAATGCCTGTAAATGAAAGTATAGTGATTGACGCTGGCACAGCTGTGTTTCGGTAATTTTATCCAGAGATCTGTTTAGTGAGTAACTCCCCAGTCCCCGGAGTATTTCGCAGATTGCAGAAGACGTCTTGGAAATAACACAGCTCACGGTTCTGTTTGAAGTAAGTGTAGCATTGCTTGTCTCTGTGTGTTAAATTATTATTTCAGGCGCATTTGTAACAAGTTAGATCTGTAAATGATCTCTTAGCTCGCAATTGAGGCTTAATCACTATAACGATTGTCGGTGATAAAAATTCCCTTTTTTTGGTATCTCCAAAAATGGATTTAAATTAATGCACATGTGTGTGTAGGTTTACAGTCTATATATCTTATGCCCACCAGCACAGCCTTGTAGTGGGGTCACGTCCATGGTGGTCCCTCTGTACTTTCTGCAACTGGCTGGTCTGTACTTAACACCAGTATATTACATGGGGCAGTGGTCAGCGTGGAGATTTAGACATGGTGTGGTGGACAGGTGGCACCTGTGGGCTATCTGTCACCCTCCCAAAGGTGCCACCTTATATATATATATGACATCTAAATGCACCAAGGGGTTAAACACTTTAGGAGAAATGGCAGAATGGGCGGCCATAGATGGGATGCCACAAAGTGTTTTTTTTTTCTTTCTCTCCTTTCTCTCTTTCTCTACTTTCTCATTCCTTTCTCTCTTTCTCTCATTCCTTTCCTTCCTACTTTCTCTCATTCCTTTCCTTCCTACTTTCTCTCATTCCTTTCCTTTCTCTCTTTCTCTCATTCCTTTCCTTCCTACTTTCTCTCAATTCCTTTCCTTCTACTTTCTGTCCTTATAATAAAATAATATATTTAATATCTAATGAAAATCATATTAATGTTTGTTTTTTTTGCATAATATGTCTCAGTCTTAATCACCAGCCTGACCTCATCAGCATTGCCATAAAGCATCAGCTCAGTGTGGTGTTTGAGCCGTGAAAGTCAACCACAAACAGCTTTCAGGTCTGCCGATAAACGTAGTTTATTGGAACAAAATGAGAGAAAATCAGGTCTTTCCCAATGCCGACAAACTTACTTTATACCCCGTTATATTTAACTCTCAAAGAAAACCAGGTTCTACCCCTACAAGCCTGTAGTCACTGTGTTTGTGAATCTGTAATTAATACTATAACTGCAATAATGGCATTTTCTTAAAAAAGGATCATTAGCCAATTTCTACTAAACCCGTACGTCAGCGGGTCAGGATGGCACAGAGCGCAGCCTGCTATGGAGACAATTTAAGCTCTGCTGCATTTCCGACCTTTTCTATTTGAAATCTATAAGAGTTTTCAGAGGTTACATTTAATAGGACGGCCAAAATGTTTACCGCACAGAAGTGCTGACCTTTGAGAATGGCTGTGGGACCATAAAGACAAGAACTAAAGATAAACTTCTAAAAAAAACTTTTTTTTTTTTTCTTCAAGGAGTCTGCATACAATTTATGCTTCTCCTGCGACAATTCACTTACGTTTCACGGAAAAAAAAAAGAAAATTGTTGTATGAAAAAACAACTAGTATTAAACATTTCAAGTTGATTAACGTACTCTGTGTCAGTCGTTATAGGAATTCATGAATACTGAAAAGAGTTTCGTGGAAAAACGTTGCATCAAAGGTGTCATTCCACCTACTCTTTTGAAAATAAATACGGCGTTACAAAAAAAAATTCTTAGAACTCCCGAAAGCGCCAACTCTACCCAGAAAAAAAATCATGTAAAAAGTTGCCTTTTTGGGAAGGATGAATTGTCATGTGATACCAAAGTAGGCACTGATGGGTTCCTAAAAGTTTTTCATGTGATTTAAGCTTTATAAATAAATGACTGATCTGATGAGGTTTATTTTAACATACTAGAGAGAACAATCAGTTTAATGTACTGCATCGGGTCTTACCGAGCTATGGGTTAAGTAAATTTGGCAAACTCCCCAGGTTTGGCCCGGAGTCTCTGGGTTGGTCACTGCTACCCTGAGTCTCCTGGCAACTTTTCTCTTCCTCTGGGAAAAGGACGCGGCTTTGGCCATGCCCACTTCCCCGCCTACTCCCAGCTAATTAAAGGCTATGTTGGCTTAGCCCCGCCTCCATGTTCAACTAGCCCTACGCTTGGCCAACTCCCGACTCCACATATGGGTAACCCCGCCCCTTGCATGGCTAGCCCCACCTCCAGATATAACCACTTCCCCAGAAGAGGGAGAGCTCAGGATAAGCCTTTCCTGGGAAGGTCTCAGGGGTGCATGGATATTAAGCATACCTTTCCATACAGAATAAAGAAAAACTTTGTTAAAGAAAACATTTCTTACTGGCTACTGGCACTTAAAAAGAAAAGACCGTGTCAAATTACCGTAACTCACCGTAGGCTGCATTAAAGGAAACCTGGGTAGATATTAGCCTACATTTAAGAAGAAGAGAACTTGGCAGGTCTTTTAAAAAAATATTCTTCTTCTTCATTTTTTCTTGCGTCGTCCTAAAATACACAAACATCCCCTGACTTTGAAGAACATTTGATTTTGAGGTTGGAAGAAGTTATATAAAGTATTTGCGGAACGCCAGCACTTTGTAGGTTGACAGCTTTCAGCGATCAAGTATGATGTTCTTATTAAATACTTTAAATATCTGCTTTGATGCAAATAAACTGTGAAAAGGCACTAAAAGCTCAATCATTTTTTTTTTGGTGGAGATTAGCATTATCATATCTTTTCATTGAAAGAAGAAAAATAAATCACTTACTTGACAGAAGGGGGATATTATACATCTGTTTTGCAAATTTCGATACCGCTGACAATAACAACTTTTCCTTAATGTAGCTGAAACTTGACTGAAAGCGATACTAATGCCCGCATTTAATACTGAAATGTATTCAGATGAAGGAGGAGACCTCTGAGGTCCAGAAAGCTCATGTTACTTTATATATTTTTCTATATTGGCCCAAAAAAGGTGATAAACTTTAACTAAAGATGTCCTCTTCTCCCTGGCCTACACATGGTAGTTCTACCTTCCCGATGTGACTCCATATCCTTTTGCCCCCCCCCCGAAGTAGCAGAAGGAAGAAGACTATGGCTGAAATTCCCATGCGTAGGTCTTAGAAATAGACATTTTCTGTTTGTCTTGGTTGCCCACCTATTGAAGCTTGTCTTAATCATATATGGTTTCACAAAATGTTCTTCTAACTTTCCTGAGGACCAGGTTACATTAAACTGTCCCATCACTCAAAGATGAATTCACTAAGGGCCGTATTGACCTGATAATGTTGATATGTAGCAATCTCTAAAGTGTTTAACGGGTCATTAGGAGAATAAAGTATTGGATGGACTATCTGGATCACTCACTGCCTCCGTCCCTGGACACTCGCGTACATTCAGTGAGTTAGAGACTCAGCTGAGGTAATAATATAATAAACTTAAGTGTATCGTTAAATAATGGCAAGTCAAGGCCTCCACGAGGACCGGTATCAGAGCCATTTGGTGAGTCAGTGCATAGAGACTTCACAATGAGCGATTAGAGGCGTAATATTTCAAGAGTCTCAGGGTCAGCCATTTTTTGAAGGATCCCAGGTTAGTCCATAACATGAGCATCTCATCAATACTTTTTAAGATGATGGTCATGAGCCTCGGAAATAATTTTATACAATATTCATGGCTTTAAGTTGCACATTGTCGCTGCGGAAATACCCGACCCGTCGAGTGCCACGAATCTCCAGCAGCCGTAGTATCTATCTGTTAGCAACGGCAGTAAATTCAGAAATCTGTACATCCTACACGTCCGATAAATATGACTGTCCGGCCACAAGAATCAATATAAAACTTCAATACGGGATGCAGACAGGCCGCGGCGGATGGAGATCAAATAATACTTTTTGATCAATTCAGCCCTCAGGAAATTATTAAGCATATCTTAGTTGTCTATCCAGAGAATGAGCTGACCTTCAGTTTCTGGAGACAGAGTCTCAGCTGACATCCCGTTCCTCTCTAGGTCAGACAGCGGAATCAATTTTAATTGTAGAACATACGATCTATGAAAGCAAAGCTGTCATATTGTAGACGAAAAATGGAGTTCATTTCACACAAGATGGAATAGACGCGGACTTTTTATGCTGGTTTCCCGTTGACCCTGGGCTATGTATATATTAACAGACCACATAGATTATTGGGGGAAGAAAGTGAGCGGATAAAAGGAAAGGACTTTTCTGATGAGACCTAATGATACCAGCCAACATTTCAAATGGCCGAAGAGTGGGATTTTAGTTTTAGGAGGTATGGTTAGAGGTGTGGAAGACGATGAGGTTGTACCAAGACTTTGTGTAATCTATTTAAGAAACTGAGAAAGGTATTTATAAGACAAGTAGTGGTCACCGTAACACTTTGACTTCTTCTTAATCATTCATCCTATTCGACTTTCCGTTGGATCACGGAATGGAAGGACTGTTGCCTAAAAATGATCAACACTATGTCCGGACGTGTAAAGGGTTGATAAAACTCTTTTGAAATGGTTGAGAAATAACTTATTATGATGAAGATGTATGTTTTTTTTAATTTATCAGCTTTTGTTTTCCTTTTTTTTTTCCAGTTTTATTTTACCAATAGGAAGAAGAGTTTTAAAAAAGAGCAGCTTAAAAATTATTAAATAAAATAAGGAAACGTATTTTAAACTGCCTAAGTGGTACATTGTGCATTCGAAATAGATAAGTTTTAGCACTGGTGCAGGGATGATTAAATATATAGATACAGACATTCAATATGCCAAAAGGGAAGCACTTTCCGAGTGCTGGCACAAGCAAGCAAACAAATGGGTGGAAATAATGTCTTTTTGCCCCTGGCTACTTAAGGTTCTGCAAATGTTTTTTTTTTGTAATGTTTCCAAACAACTGACTTTTTCATTAAAATCAGTCATAGGAGTTTAGTTCCACTATAATCCTTCCTTCTGCCTCTGGATCTTTTCTGACAAAAGCATTTAAGTCCTAGAACTGTCACAGATTTCATACAGTCTCACACCACTTAGTGAAGCCTTAAACGGGGTGTTTCAGGGGAGACGCTCCATTTACGTTGAGTGCCTGGAGTAAAAAGCGGACGTTATTGCCATATATTACTTTTATTATGGAAGAATTTTAATTATTTTATCTAAAGTATCTTAAATATATTGTATTCCTGAAAAAAACTATATGTGAACGCTCAGCTTTCCGTAGATGGCATGATCTTATGAAAAGATTACTTAACCCTTTACATAAATAACAATAATGTTCTTCAATGCCACTTTTTATTGTCATTCTACAACCTAAAAAATAATAAAAAAATACACCTGAATTAAGGCGTATATTATATGCATGTTAAATTTTTTAAAAAAATCAATAAAAAAATAATGTAAAATCAAATAGAAATTGAGATATTCTGTAATACAAAATACATCTGAAATGAAGCATGCAGCAATATAAAAAATATAAAATTACAAGAATTATTGATTTCACAGCTTTCACACCGCTATGAGATATTAAGACGTTAGACCACTAATGTAGGAGGAAAATTAAGAATGTAGATCATAGCTACAAAGGTTTATTGTACGTATGTTTCATATTTAGAATCTGCACAATGTAAGTGTTTCTTGTTAGTTTCAGATAGAGCGCCTATAACTCAGGTTAATAAAAGTCTAGAACAAAAAAGAGATAATAGATAATAGAACAGCAACACGAGAAAGTTAAATAGTTTGTAAATGGGGGAGTTATGTCTGACATGACGATTCTGGTAAAATTAAAAGAGGATACACTCGGAAACGGTGTATGTTTAATCAGTAGACGGTAATACTGAATTTCTAAATGTATGAAAATGTGTAATTTTTGCTCATCTTTTGGTTGCGCTCACAGTACTCATGCGTAATTCGCGTTTTCCATAATTACAACATCAGGGCATGCTTAATGTTGCACAAAATGAATAAAAAGCAATTTCTCCCGTATACGCGCACTGATATAGGAACAAACAATGAGCCAACGATAAGAAACAATTGACCCATTTTTCCATTTTATGCAAAAGCTCCGAGTTCTTTAATTCTTGGGATTATTTTATACCTATTGCAAGTATTTCCGGATCCTTCTTGTTCTTCTTCACGAGGCTCTGAACATTTCCTCTTATTGGATACAATAAATAAAAACACCTTTTAATACTTCGAAAAAAGCCATTGGATTCTTTTGACTGTTTTTTTTTTTTTTTTTTAATATATATAAAAAAGGTCAAGTGTCCGAACGCTAACATTAACCTATTATCAAAACACAAATTAGCGGTGTTGGATCTCAAGTATCTCATTAGAGAGAGGAGTCTCTTGTTCTTGAGATAGGAGTTACTTGCCGCTAGCTGAAGAGAGAATATAAATGCTAAACCCAGACGTCCAATTTAATGTTGCTCATCATATCCCAACCATATGCCGCAATGAAAAAAGACCTGACCTCAGGCTGATCTGCTGGTCAAGAGCCACAGCCGTTTTTGACCTTCATTTCCCATTGCTGTCATATAAACTTAGACTTCTTTTATTCATTTCATACCATCACCTATTGGAAGAAGCTCATTGAAAAGGACTTACACATTGTGGATTCATTCATTTTGACAGCTGTTCTTTGGAAATAAAAAAAAAAAATGAATTATTTACGTGGCCGCAGGAGAATGTTTTTTTTTTTTTAATTTTTATCTTTTTGTAGGTTTTTCATCAAATGATTAGCTGGTCTGGTCAGAGCCGTCCACACGTGGCCATAATTATTTATTTAGAATAAATAATAAATACAAGTAAGAATAAAGAAAGATAATAAACAACATGATTGGAGAATTTGGAGACAAGAAAAAAATTACCCCGCTATTCGTTATTTTTAGTGGAATTATTTGTTATATAGTGATGGTCTTCCAGATGCATCAAGCATTAAACATTTAAACTTTCTATGTCCGCCGCTTGGATTCACCGGGTGATATGCTACAGTCTTCATTCTCCAGCCGAGGGAGCCATCTTTATTAATGACCACTCCTTGCGTCTCCATCCACTGCCCACCTACTTTAAAGTCTAACAGGCGTTCGCACTTCCCCCTACACAGGGCTAGCCACGCCGATTTATCACAGTCACACTTCTAAGATAAAGGGATCTCCATGGAACCAGCCCCGGAAAGTCTCCATGTATGGTCCCTCCAGGGATGGTCCCTCAACAGCCGCGGCGGGGGGGGCGCGGTGCGGCGCAATTGCCCCCCAGGCCGCCCTAAATCCGGGCCGGTGGGCGGGACGGACGACCGGCAGACAGGCATTCAATGCGGCTGCGGCCGCAAAGTTAAAAACTAAGCGGCCGCGAGCAGCATTGAATGCGGCCGTTATGCGTACCTGGCGGGGGAGGGGGGCGGTCCGCCCCGGCTGCCGCTCATCTGAAGGCTGCCACCATGCCGGCACGCCTCCAGAAACGGTGCGCGTGGCAACTGTGGCTGTGCGCCGGGACTTGATGTCAAATCCCGGCGCACAACACTGAAGCCACGCCCACCGTCTTCCGCGCTCAGTGCACAGGAAGGACAGGAAGAAGAAGTAGAAGAAGAGGAGGAAGAGGAAAAGTGAGAGTGAAAGAAGAAAAGGTAGGAGAGAGTGTATTAGTAAGTGTGAGAGTGATGGGTGTTATGCTGAATGTAAGTGTGAGAGTGATGGGTGTTATGCTAAATGTAAGTGTGTGAGAG
>VKOC01000001.1:59373692-59401700 GCA_009364415.1 Spea multiplicata | reverse complement strand
TCAGCAGGTGCGTCTTATAGAGCGAAAAATACGGTATATATATATAATGTTATTGAAGATCACTAGTTCACAAAATAAAAATTGCGTTATTATTCAGAGCCTGCTATCTTTTTGGGAGGTAGTGTTTTAGTAGGTATTATTCTGAAACTGTAATTGATTTCTTCATAAAAAATATTTGCTCAGTAACGTGTGCATTGATTTCAGTCTTTTATGCTAAACCTGGTACGAGTAACTCTGTATGTTTCCAGAAGCGCTTTCCTTCTTGTAAATAATAAGTGCGAGCTCTCAGCGTCAATAATTTATTAAGAAGCGTAATAAAAGGTTCATTTTGACTAATCTGATGCCACGTTTACAAAAGCTGGGAAAAAAATGATGAAAATGTAGGGTTTGTCACACTTTAGGTTTTTTTACTCAAAAATATACGAGTTATAGCTGGGCAACTTATGTAGGGCAAAGCTCTATGAGTTTCTTCAGTAACAAAGAATGAGTTGGCCCTAAATCATGCGCATACCTGGAAACCTAATGGATTACCCTGGAGGCTCCAGGTGAGGCAGTTGTTTGTTAGGCTTCCAAGGGGAGAATTGAATTATCACTCCCGTCATCTGTCAGCAGATAAGAGTATCTTGCATATGAGTTACTATGGAAGGGTAGATTCAGAAACCCCCCCAACGCATCTCTCTGCGGCAGTTGGAACCTAATAGCGCCCTCTCATGGTGGGTAATAGGGAAGGGCTCAGCAGCTCTGCCGGGCACAACGGTCTAAGAGGAGAAAAAATTACCCGTTCCTTTGATTAAAAGGACACTCCGGTCATCATACTTTGTGGTCCCTTTAATTTTTTCTGGTGTCCCTCTTGCAAATGTATTGGGGGGCATACTGCAGAATCTCCCAACATGCATTTTTCCCTTTTTGGGGTTTGTTCAGTCCGCTGTGCACCCATTAATATATATATTATATTTATATACGTTATATACTTATACTGAGCAGACACAAGATGAATATGACAGAGAAGCCGGTATTAAGGGGGATGTGAAATGCATATTACCTAATTCATAAAATGCACAGACAATACAGGATTATGCATGCGCTTTGCAAGTAGCGTATCCTAATCATATTTTCTATTAAGGAAGAAGGAATTTTCTTTATGCACAAAACCTTGAACTTTAAGCGGCTTGGAAGTTCAGCCAATTAAATATCCTAATACTTATTTAAATTAAAAAACAATCCATTTATAGTTTATGTAAAACCATAATTAAAATAGTCTGATGTGGCAAGCGTAAGGAACTGAGCGACTTTGACAAGGGCCGAATTGTGATGGCAAGACGACCGGGTCAGAGCATCTCCAAAATGGCAGCTCTTGTGGGGGGATCAAAAGGGGTCCAAGGAAGGAAAACCAGTGAACCAGCTTCTGGGTCATGGTTGGCCAAGGCTCACTGATGCACATGGGAGCGAAGAAGAATAGCGTTTAGAACATGCTGTGATATAAGTCGTAACATAATAACGCTAAGAGAGATTCCATTAGAAGAAGAGACCTCTGAGGTCCCAAATGCTTGGGGAACTTTACATATTTTTCTATGCCGGTACCAACTCCAATCAAGACTCTGAAATAGAGGATTGGGTTGGGTTTGGAGCGTAAGAGCAGAGGATAGTCCAAAAACAATGTCAGGAACAGTCCAATAGGTCAGCGGCCTGTGGCGATCAGAGAACACAGTAGTCCAAGCTGGGGTCAGGAAATAGACAAACGGGGGTAGTTCAATATGAGAGCCAAATGTCAAATACTGGAGAATCCAAAAAAGGGTCTGTAGCAAAGCGAGCAGAGAAGAACAGGAATCTGGAGTCCAAGGACATACAGGAACCAAAGTTCTGGAACACTGGAGTAAAGTGGTCACAGTCTGAGGGGTTTTTATAGCGCTGCAGGTATCTATTCCTCCCCTGTGCCGAACAAGCTCCTCACTGGATTGGTTGCCAGAGAGGAGTGATTCTGTGTGTGAACACTATTGGTGGATAGCTGATGGTGGAGACAGGCTTCACCAACCCTCCAGAGGTGTGCAACATCATGCTGATGTCTGGGCAACACCTGGAAGTCCTCCTTCGGGTTTGCTGGAACTTTAGGCTGCGGTTTTGGCCTACCGCGCTATTGCGATCGCGGGTAGACTCCGCTACTACAGACCGTGGCTTCGGCCTACTCTGTGATCACAGAGCTTTTGGACGGCCTGCAATGATGGAGGACGGCTGGGCAGAGCAGGTAAGGGTGAGAGGGGCATGACCCTTGTTATTGTGTTCATATAATTTGAAAGGCATTAGAACAGCATTTCCAACTCTGAAAGACATCCAAAAGACCTTTAGAAACCTCATTACGTATTACTCTGTTGTGAGTTGATTGACGGTTTCTACACAAATGGCTTCGTGCCATTAACAACGAGCGTTCTCTTTACCTCCTGATCAGCTCCTTGTGATAATTAACGAAAGAAGCCGTAACTGCTGATTACTAATTGTAAATGCTTGGGACTTAATCACCCTCATCCTTGCCATGTTTGTTTTTACTGAGTGCTTTCTCAGAAAACCATATAGATTTTCTTAAAAGAAAAATATCTGCTATGGTTCCAACAGAATTGTCAAAATGTCTGGATTCCATGTAAATTTGTTGGACTGCGAGATTGCTCACGTTACGGAGATAATTTGTCTGCGTGTTGAGTTCAAATCAGTGTTTCATTATCCACATTTTATGAAAATTTTCAAAAAAAAAATAATATATGCAAATATATAATTTTGGCGTTTTAATTTCAGATCTGAAATTGTAATTTATTTTTTTATCTTATCAACACTTTCCTTATTCCATGAATAATAATTATTTAATATTTTTGAAATATAATTTGCTCTAATGTTGCAAAATTATTATTTTAGACATATAACCCTCTCTTGTTGGAAGAAGGTCCTAGGCAAATACAGCCCAGTACTATACATAATTCTTGTAAATTCTTAAAAAAAAAAAAGAATGCTAGGATTGCACAGAATAACATTAATCGTAGACTGTCCAAAGTGGATATCGAGTGCTAGGTGGACCTTTCACATCGTGTTGGTGGTGGACCCATGTGTGACGTCACTGGTCTTTGGGGGTCGGTAGCTGTGGAAATGTGGGCATTGTTTCCTTTACATAAATTGATCTAATTTCAAGAAGATACAGAAATAACTGTAAAATCCCACAAATCTGTATTATATTTATGCCGGTTTGATACCCACCAGGCAAATAGATTTGATGGTCCATCAGGTATGTTGAAGCAAGATTAGTAAATTGTTCTAACAATGATATGATACAGAGATACCTTACCGGCCATTAGATTCTTAGCAAGGAAAGAGTGTTTGTTTTAATCTAAGAAACATATTAAGGAAATCATAATTTAAATATAAAAATACCCTTATAAACAGGACCAGACTGGCGGCGACGGGACCGGCCTGGCACTTTAAGGCCAGTGGCCGCCTGATTAAGTAAGTGACGGCTGGATATGTGTGGCCGGCTTATAAAAATATTTAGTATGATCTAAAATGGCACAGGGTTATTAATTGTGAATTCTTCTACAATTTTAAACTGGTAAACTCTATAATAACACTTATAACGGCGATTATTATACAGTTACAGATAATGTATTTGAATAACCTGCACTTTGTCGATTCTTTGTGTAATAATTTCGGTGCATAATGTCATGTCGCCTACATTAAATAAAAAAATCCGGCAGAAAAGGCAGTTAAAGTGTTTTCATACAAATGTAACAGTGCTGGAAACCGCTCAGCAAATGTCACGTATGATACATAGTTACACGTCTTAGCGATTGCTTTATAAACCTGGGAGAGACGGCTATTAGACACTCATTTTATAACCTAGATTTTTTTTTCTTATTTTGACAGCCAATTTAGGTTTAAGGAAATCTAGTTTAAAGATATGACAACGCCGTTCGGTTCCATAGGCTTGTTGAAAAAGGGGGTTTGAGATTTTGATCTTTTCTGGCGGCCACACGTTTTCTCTTTAAGATAAAAGCGCGAATATTGAGACCGGAATTATCTGCTCAGACGCAGACTAAGCCTACAGCTCATTACATGTGAAGGGAAATCCTCGGATAAAGCCCAGACAGAGGCTGGAAATGCACAGAATTGCCTAAAGAAAGTTCGGCGGCTATCAGGACACTATAGTGGGGCCTGTAGTGATTGATTAGGGCTTTATGATCATTTTTAATATGAAGTATTTGTTTAGATTTACGTTTAAATAGCTTGGGTTTTAATGTCTTCTTTTAAAAGTGATTGCAAAGCTTAGAATTTAAATATTATTTTGTAAAATCTAACCAAATGTTGAACAAATTCAAATTATATCTATACCGGTATATCGATCGATAGATAGATAGATAAAAATAACTCTTAGTAATTATGCCTATTATCAGTGTGAAATGTCCTGTACCATTGTGTTAATTAGAATAGAAGAAGCACATTAACATCTGGTCTACACATCTTTTTATACGAGTACTATAATTGTCCATTGTTAAAGGAAGGTTAGAACTCAGAGTCCTTTATTATCCTTTACAACAATTTTCACCTTTATACCCAAAAAAAAGTTTTTTGCTGCAGCTTTTATTAACCCTAATTGCCACGTGTGCCTTCCATCATAATTATATGATCATAGAGAATAGATGGATGGGGTACGTCCAGTTCTATTGGATTTGGACAAAGAATAGATGTAAAATATGAAAAAAGGAGCCAAAAAAAAGAGTAAAAAAAAATTAGAAATGAGAAAGAAGAGATAATTGTCTCATCTGGTGCTAGAGATTTGGTCCTTGACTCAAAGCCATGGTCGTCACTTGTTAAACATGGAGGCTCAAACAATGTAATGCTCCCAGGATGTTGAACAATAAAGTTGTACAAACTACTCTGTTTGTTTTTCTTATTAAATATGGGCTTTTGTTTGTAGTATTTCATATTCCATTTAATATGGCTTGAAGTTTTGTTTTTTCTAAACATAAATATCTAGTGGTGTTGCTAGATGGGCCTCCTGAGTCTCTACATGAAGCAGAGCTGCTACAGCACCACAAGTGGTTGGGAGGGGAACTGCATCAAACGTGCTTTATATACAAAGGAGAGGGATATTCTGGTAGAATATATTTGAAAAAGGATACAAGTGCATATTTTACAGTCAAATATTTGAAAGCCTATTATCATACTAACAATAAATATTTATACATTTATATATATATATATAAAAATTACTATTTACCTTTCTTAAATAGTACAAAAATATTTTTTTCTGTAATAATTGAGAAATATATTTGGAATGTGACTGTTTACCTTCATGTAGTTATACATTTTGTTTTTATTACACAGTCAGGCGGTGACGTCTCTCAAAAGCTGGATAATACAGGCTGCGTATGTTGATGGTTAGGTTTTTTTCTTAAAAAGAATGAGAACTGGAACTCCTACAACAGTGGTCAAGCTTCGCTAGCAAAGATATGTCTAGGTTAATTGATTCTAAGAAATTTCATCTCGTAAACCCCTATCAGATGATATTGGTATCATCGGCAATCCATTTTGGGGAATATTGCATTTATTTTTGCTTGGGTTTTTCTAGAAGATGCATATCTTGTTAACGACCCTTGGTATGGTTCAGTTCCCTTCATGGTTGGAATCACTGATCATGTTGACCTTCTTCAGAGTCCTATAGACAGATTATTTTTTTCCAGCATTTAATCCCAGATCAATCTATAATTAATACTACGCTATCTTGAAATTTCGGTGTCTAAGACTTGATGACCGGTAGACTATACTGTAAGCTGTAAATTCACTGATGTTGAATTAAGGAAAGTATTAAAAAACTCTTTTGTTGAATTTTGTTCTTATAAGTGAGTCATAAACAAGAAGAAGGGATTAGTAAAAAGGTTTTTGTTAGAGATTAATATGGAACTAAGTAGAAGAAAAACACAGGGGAACTTCTCTTTATCATATAATTATTTTTAAGCTGCTGTTCCGCCTCCTCTACAGAACGTCGTACATTTAAATGTAACATTAAACATATTATTCCCACCACTGTTCAATACCCTAACCCTTCCTAGAAACAATTATTTAAGCAAAAATAATTTTGAATTTAGATTTTTTTTTCCCAAGGGAATGAAATTGAACTGTGATTGATTGAACTGCTAAGGGAAGAATGAAAGGACGCATCTCAAGATGTTTATTTGCTTAACGATAGCCCAGTTGATGTGGAACAGCACCATTAACAACTGGTAGGGACGACTTAGTCGATGTTGCCCCTAACTGAGAATAGAGAGGCCGAAGATTCATAAAGGGAATCATTAAGCTGCCTTTTTGAACAAATTTTACTGTATGTCTCAAGCTCCAGACCATGAATGCCTTTTCTTAGAACCACTTCTATAGAAGGATACTCTGGATACCTGAATATTTTGAATTAATTAAATAGAATAAATAGCCGTATCCCATGACAGGAGCCAAGATCATTAGAAATATGCGACAACGTATTCTAGATAGCACAAAAATGTTGCTACGGTTACCAATGACATCATTTTTACATTCCATGATATCATGTGACATCACCAAATGGATATTCGCAGTTTCTGTTCATAGAAAACCGGGACAAATAATTTTTCATCAAGCCGCTGAGCACCATCCAAAGCTTATCGGAAGTCTTTCCGCTGATGGATAAAACATGGTAATACAGAACGGTTTTCGCCGGGTGAATAAGATATTTAGATAAGGAAAAACCGAATGATTCAACATCAAACTGTGTACCGCGTACATCGATACAATGCCGCCCCTGAACATGCGGCCATAAAAAAAAAAAAAGAAAAACAACTTTATTTCATAAAACAGGAAGCTGCGATATTCCGAACACTTGTGCGACGAAATGTTTAGACATTAAGATTATTGGAGTTGTGCGCAGTTTAAATCTTCCTAGCTAGACATTTCTGTGATATACAGTATAATTAACTTCCAGCATATCCACCGTAAGAGCCGGCAAAGATGAAACGTTCGGACGGCCGTGAATGATTGCCGCGCATTAACTTCACAAGCTGAATAACAAGCTATTTTATGTTGCTGCGCTGCATTTATTCGGGAGAATTTGCATCGGCCGTTCACGTCCGCTCTTAAAGGACCGCGTCTTACCGAGTGATGTTAAACCCAAAGCTTTCATGCAATTAGAGAACGGAGGGAGATAATGCCCCAGTGATTCATAGCCGCGGCAGAATAAATCCTCCCCCCCCTCCAAGCGTTGTGCGATTAGTAAAATCATATAAATAATAGCATTTTCTCTGGATAACAGACCTTAAAATAATCTAACTACCTGGCACCTTCTTATTAGGGTTTGGAAGAGTGGCGTTGTTGGGGGGCATTAGCTCTGGGGCTGCTGTTGTGGGGGGTATGTTGTGCGTAGGGGGTCTGCTCGGTTATAGTGAGTATAGGGGCTGATGCCGGATCATGTGAGCGGGCGGAGGGCTGCTGGATTATGTTGTGTGTTTATTAAACTTCCCTTTAATAACAAGTATAGTGACACCTGATGAGGTGTTTGCCTTTGAAATTGTTTACATTTGCTTATTTACTTTGAAAACTTAATTTGCCAAAAAAATCCTCATGGTTTACTTTTAGACTTCATAAACTATATTTCTGAAAAATGGGTTTTGACCTCTGTTCTTGCTCACATTTTATTTGTAAACTGATTATATATATAATATATATATATACATATACCACAGTTCAAAAGTTTGGGGTCACTTGTTTTTCCATGAAAACAGCTCTGATATGCTACATGTGCCGTGTTGAACACTAGAAAAAATATGAACTTCAAATCATTAAGTTAAAATGTAGCATTTTTTCTACTTGTATTTTTCTTCTTTTCTTGAATCATTGATATCATTTATTTTTTTTATACCTGTGTATATAAATACCGTTCACACTCTTGACGATATTATGAAGGTGTGAAACTGACGCCTACGTGAGGAGTTCCAATATAATTGTTTTAACTTCGCAAAGAGGGAAATAATGTAGTTCTTAAGGGGTCACGGGTCTACCACGACGTTGAATCGGGTTCTTCCACTTCACGGAGCCTTAATAGAAAGGCTCGGTGTAATTCTAATAACACGGGAGATACAAACGAGTGAGGGCTTCACTGAGCTGAGATGATGGGGGCAATGACTTTTTCCATAGACACAGAATCTGCTCCTCCAATTTAAATACAATTTCTTTACTGACAGTAATAGGACATGAACCTCCGGGGGAAAATAACAAGATTATATCCGCAGTCATTTAAATTGAACAATGTGTAGAAACAATGATGGTGGAAGAAAAACAGATTGAAGATGAAATGAATGCGTAAAAAATAAATAAATAAAAAATTATATAATATATATATATATATATATATATATATATATATATATATATATAGTACACTCAAGTTAAACATAGAATTTACTGGCAGTTCAGACCCGGTCAGTCCCATCTAGTCTGCCCGTTTTTCCTGCTGTAAAGACCTACTGTATTGGCCTCTACCACTTCTACTGGGAAGCTGTTCCACTTATCTGCAACTCTCTAAGTGAAGTAAAACTTTTTTATATTATGCCTATGTTTTTGTAGTCTCTTTATTGTCTGCAGTATACATTGGTTTCTGCTATGCAATAAATAGACATTATTTCGGTTTATAAAGCTATTATTATTTAGTATTTTTATTTATTTTTATTATTATTATATTATTTTATAGGGCTTTTTGCAAGCAGGAGACCGAAACAATGTTAACTAATCGCCTAAAAGAAAACATTCTCAAGATTTTTAAATGTAAAGGCTCAGATTAGGTCAGCCGGATAAGGGCGCTCTTGTATCTGAACGCATAATTCACTTTTCATTATTTAATGTGATTTTGAAGGTCTTGATGTTAAATAAGTGTCAGATATTTTATTTGAAGCAGAAGACTGAATGCTTCTCTACCCCCCCCCCCCGGTGCTGCAGAATCGCTGAATATTTAATAGATTCGCCCGTTAGAATCCCGAGGTCTGTCCCCTTAACGATAAGCATTTATATTAAGTGAACTTTAATTACTTAATAATTATACCTTCTGTAGAGAGAGAGAGAGAGACGGGAATCCCGATAGGCAGCGATGTACGCCGTCGGGCAGATGAGAGCCGCGCACCGTTTCCAGATTAGAATTGATTTGCAGGTATTGGAGGAACATGTTGAATCACGGGCAAGAAAACAAGTCTCCCTCGGGGGCAAACCGTATGAAAGCAAATTGAAAAAGATTTCATTTTGTAGGCAATCTGAGGCTTTGTGTAGCACCGAAATAAACAGAGCAAATATAGATAACTAGAATGAGGGCCCTGAAAGGTTTGACGCTGAAGAGACGGCGGTGATAGCAACGATCCAGAGCCAAGGAGAGGTTGGGAGGAAGAAGAAGAAGACGTTAATAACAGAGCAATAAGGAAAAGCGATTTGTTTAATTGACGACATGCCTTTTAACATGGGCTCGGTAAGGATGTAACCATTAGATGGCGGCATTAGTAGGTTTAGGGTTTGCTGCATGGCTTTGATATCCGAAGGAGTCTACATCGAGTCCCACAAACATTAGATTTAATTAAGCGGCGGAATGCTTTTCCTTGACTTGTTTATAGGTCATGGTTTTGATGCAGTGATGCACACGAGTAATTTCTCTTCGTGGTCACCCTGGCACTGTACCTGGAATCATTTAATTGAAAAGTTATTTTTATTTATACACCGAAACACGCATTCCCGCGTCACTTTTGGGTCCGTATTCCCTCTGTTCCCTTTTCCTTCCTCCTTTGCCCTCTTTTTTTTTTTTTAGGCGCTCAGAATGTTTTGCTTGGTGTGAAGGAATCGCAGGGTTCCACAGCCATAATACCCACAGCAATGTATATTGAAAAAGCAGGAAATGTGTTGATAAATGGAATGATACAAATGTAGAAATGGCCACGAAAAATGTCTCAGAATGACCTCATACAATATTTCTAATCTCAACAATAAAACCAAAATGTCCCTCTTTGGCCAAAAATATTGAGATCTATGCAAAGGCAATGAGTCCTTGAAAACGTTGGTGATGACATCATGTGAATTCCGTTCTTAATATTTTACAAGATTCTACGATGAGTAGAGCACCATCGCCTTCCACTAACTGGGACACCTTCCCGGTATTCACTAATCTACAGCCTCCTCCGTAATCTACCCCATACTACACAAGGGTCTATAGCTTTATAGGGGGCAATAGATGGGGTTCCTGAATGGTCATCTCTGCTACTTTTCCCTATTTCTAAGCATTCTATACTCATCCATGACCAAATTTAAAGACTCTATGGAGGATACTTATAATGCATGAAATAATAATAATAATAATAATAATAATAATAATACATAATGCCCGTTCAAAACTAGACCACCATGGGCTTTCACAACTTACCCCCCCCAAAAAAGGACTCTTTAATTCCGTGGCCCTCGTTTGTCATTGTTCTACAAAGTGAATTTTTTAACGGAAACAAAGAAACCTAGGATTTGACTGCTAGTAAGAACCTTGCGAGTTTTTTTTGTTTTAATGGCTGGCCAATTTTAAACCGTTGGTTTATTTATAAGCGCATTATCCGTCGGGAACTTTTCAAAATTAAACCGCGATGCTTATTTTTGTACAGTATTATTGCATGGTATACATCATCTGAAATGGAACAACGCGGCTAATTACAACGCAATGTGATCTTATAAACAATGCATTTGATGATTTTTTTTTTAGTTTTTTGTGTTAAATCTGCTTTTTCGTGGAGTTAATAGAACGCTGAAACAAAAGAAAGAAAAAGGTGGCTCTGCCCGGCGGAAGAAAACCATATTTTTTATTTATTTTTACATGACTAATCGAGTGAAAATAAGTAGAACTTACATGGTAATGCATAAATAGCGGCCTGGAAGCGGTATTTTACGCACATTTACATTAGGAAGGAAAATAATTCTGATTTTTTTTGGTATTTGGAATATTGTGTGTTTGTTCCGAGCCGTAAGCTAATGGATCATGACAGCGTTGTACATAGCGGGTTCCTGCTGTTTGATGTGATTAAGCACCATATTATAAAGAAAACAAGGTTTACAAACCGCCTTCCCGTCCTATTGTTCATTATGACAAAAGCTTAACGCTTAGTAATAGAGCAGGCGCATATATATATATAAAGCGGAACAAAAAATAATTCTAGATTATCCGGGGATATGTTTCCAAAAGGAACAGCTACGCTATTGCAAAAAATGTCTAATATTAGTAATAGTCAAGGCTAGCAAAAAAAAAGGTTTTTCACACTTATTTTTTACCTCCGATAGGAACTATTTCCCATGTGGCTTCTACCCATTCTTTTAACCGTGTGAAGGTCTCGTGCTATTCTATATGGGTAGCATAAATATTATAACCATAGATCACGTTGGTGCCAATAATTCACCCAAAACCCAAAGTATCTGGAAAAGCCATATTCCACTTTTTTCCCTCATTTTTTTTCTGTAGTGCAGAAATGTGTACATAAGTTCTTTTTAGTTCATGTAAAACATTGAAAAAACATGATATTTTTTATTGAAAGGGATGGATATTTTTAGAATACAGTGGCCTGAATGGTATAATCTATGTTATTAGAGAATGACCCTGAAAAAGTAGAATAGACTCTGATTCTAAGACCCTGACGCCAAATGAAGATGATACATTGTAATAAAAACTAAAGTGCGCATGAAGATTTTCCTGGATTTATGCTCACGCCGGATGTTACCCAACAGGAAGGTAGTTAACCATGTTGAAAATTGAGCGATACGTTGAAGCAGCAAAAATATAATTTGTCGATCCAGCGAGGAACTCACGAAGAATATAAATGAGCTTTACGTCTCTCCGGCAAAAGTCCCGCCTGCGCGTCCCTCTCCAGGAACACAAATAAGCTTCTTTATTTTGGCAGCAGCTACAATGGTGTCTCTGAGAATGACCCGAGACCTCAGCACCCACCCTCTCACCTATACTATGTGGCAGAATCTTTTAGATTGCAAGCTCCTTTGGCCCCTCCTCACCTTTTTGTTTCTGTAATGTGACTCACTATTTCTTTGTAAACATTGTACAACGCTGCGGAATATGATGGCGCTATATAAATAAAAAAAATATTAATCCAAAATACTTAAATAATAATAATATGGCACGAGGGGCACTCAGTAAATTTGTTAAGGAGGCCGTGACGGTTTTTGCCCCATAGGGCATGTGACAAAAGGGTTCCTGCGGCCTGGAACTACCGTCCTAGTCTAGGAACGAGGAACCGCTTATTTAAATGAACCGCATATAATTTCACACGACAAATGATGTTTAATTCCTTTTTTTTGTTTCGCATTTGCAGGCCCGCTGAGATTTCTTTCGCAGACCGAGTCGGTCACATCGTTCGCTGGCGACACGGCGTTATTAAAGTGCGAGATCGTAGGGGAGCCCATGCCCTCTGTCAGCTGGCAGAAGAACCAGGAGGACCTCCTATTGACCCCCGGAGACACCCGGCTGCTGGTGCTGCCCTCGGGAGCGTTACAGATCAGCAGACTTCAGCCGACGGACGGCGGCGTTTACCGTTGCTTGGCTAAAAATCCCGGAAGCTCCAGAACAGGAAATGAGGCAGAACTGCGCATTTTATCTGGTAAGGGAGGCTGTTCAAAATGGTGGAACGAAACTTGGTGGTTTGGGAGACCCGTGGATGTTCTACTTTTGTGTTTGGATGATGCTATAACATACATGCATTACCTAGAATAAAATAAAGAAAAAAGGGCTAAACAGATTCGATTCAGACTTAAAACTTAATAATAATAATAAAAAAACATTATTTCACGTGAAATTCTGTAAAAATTTTTTTACAGTTTTATCATCTTCAATCACCAAAATCTTTCCTTAAGCGCTTATCTTTTTTAAATGATTATAGAAGGTGCCTTAAAACCATTTGTTTCATTCAATGGAATAATTAGGAGAATTCTGTATAGTTGGTTGATAAAACAACACAAATTTATCAGCCTCTACGCCGGGTCCGGCTGATTTCTCAAATAAAAAGAAATCTCGTACAATGGAATGTAACTGGATTGGCGCGTTTCCCGAGCAAGTTGTCTTTACTCTCTGCTACTTTGTAATTTCGACATGACGAACAATTGTAGAGCAACAGGAGTATCCGCCGGTAGACAATAGAAGCCATGAATGCTCTTTGTGCCGAACAATGGATAAATGAATTTGAAAATGAACGTGTTTTAGCGTGGTTACAAGACGTATGATAAAAACAAAAGGGTGGCGTGCCTTAAAACAAAGGGTTTCTAGAAAAGGCAGTGACTGTATAGGTACCTTGAATGGGTAAATTGGTGGAATTAAAGCCTACACAGTAATTAAGAGATTAATCACCTTCCAAAATTATACATTTTACACTGTGGGAATCCATTACAATAAATAGAATAAATTGCGAATATTATATATATATATATATATATATATATATAGTTAATATAAAAAATTATTATATTATATATACTATATAAATAACAAGCCCCATATATGGGTATTACTTGGGAGCAGCTTCCTGTTCCCAAGATCCCTCCCTGAATTGCTTCTCTTCCTGTTAAGTTGCTGATTGTTGTTGATTGGTTCAGGCAGCTTCAGGACAGGAAGTTGATCGGATATGCTGGTTTTGCCACCTTTTTGCCACAGACTCTGGTGGTTAAATTGATCAAATTACACTGATTAAAAAATAAAAATGATCTTTAGGACCTGGAGGGACTTATTTAGAAAGTAACAAAAAAAAATCTGTGTTAATTTAACAATGAGAAATCTCATTGACAATGTTCCTTAAGCATTTGCAAACCTTTTCGACAGATAATTTCTGTATCACATTTTTGTTTGCAAAAATGATTTTACTCATAACTAGATCTTAGATGCATGCAGCCTATAAACAAAATAATTTGCCGTAATTGTTTTTTTATTTTTTTTTTAACTTTTTACATATTTTATGATTTTATATATATTTTGTATATATTTTATCACAAGCACTACCATACAGTAGATAAGGTGGCTCACATTAGTCCCCCCCATGGAGGTTGATTGTTAACTTGTGATCATAAGTATGACGTTCTTAAGTTCTTAAGGCCCTTATAAATCTAGAATCTCTTAATCGAAGTAATCCTTATCGCCCAGGTTGTCACGCAGTTCAAATCTGTCCCCTATAACGCCTTATATTCAGGAACAAGAATTGCAAATTAGAAATGAGCGAAATGCGTAGACTCATAGACAGGAGTTTATTAATTCAGTCTCGGCTGATGTCCAAGGCCAAGAGAGTTTAATGGTAATATACGTCTCAGCAAATGGAAGCTGACAGGTTAAATTACTGTACTAACATCACCAAAAACACATTATCTTTTAAACATATGTTTTGTATATATTTCTATGCTTTCCTACTGTGTATTTTATTTATTATTATTATTAATAATATTATTATTTATTATATAGAATTCTTTTTTTTTATTTTCTCATTTTTATTTTTTTGTAGTTTATGGAACAGATACTTATACAAACCATGTGGGATAATATATAATAAATAAATAAATAAAAAGATCTATGCATGCACTAATAAGGCATATATGCATGCAATACATTTTGACGGACAAACGCATGGAGGAGGCACATATGAATTATATGTGTACTCACTTATTATTATTATTTATTATATATTGTTTTACTTATTTTATTTTTGTAGTTTATGAACAGACACTTATGGCAAACCTTAGACAATATATAATAATAATAATAATAATTAATAAAATCTATGCATGCACCAATAAGGCATATGCATATGATGCATTTTGCCGGACAAACGCATGGAGGAGGCACGTATGAATTATATGTGTACTCACCATGTGGTTAAAATAACTTAATTATCTTGGGACTCTGTTATAAAATACCAGGTCACTAAAAGGTGGATTTCCCTTTGGATTGAGCCAGTAATTTTGTCTAATACTGAGAGCTTTCTTCTTGTCCATTATTCACCAATAACCTTCAATTCCCTTTTTTAAAGGCAGTTAAAGGTTTCCCTTTTTTTAAAGAATCTTTTCTTTCAACGATTTACTCCGTCACTTAGCCAATATACGCTTGAACTCTGTGACTTTCTCTTATAGTAAATGCACTTTGTTGGAACATCGGTCTTTATTAGACCACTTAGATGGTAAATTTCCAGGCTCCGGAGTCTCTGTTCCATTAAAGTGTAATTTTCTGCAGTTATTGCTATTATCACGGGGGTACATAGTGATAAATAATAAATTGTATACCACAAGGTATTAAGAAGTACACTTAGGAGTATTTATAACTAACGATACCTAAACAAGGCTGGTTCTAGGGTTTTTAGCATCCTGGCTAACTATGTTCTAATTTCCAGCCATATACTGGACACCCAGCATGCGGCATTCATTGGTCTTCCCACAATACATGGGTGGCGTAATTAGCCAGGCACACCATTAATCTTGGTGTAGAGCGAGTTAAAGGCACATTCATGTTAATTCAGGAGCCTCTGAAGGGTGACGACAGATAGAAACCATTTGGTCCATCTAGTCTGCCCATGGTAGGTTTTTCAGATCATTTAAGACTATTCTTCATTTAAATAAATTGATTGTAAGAGATTGGGTCCTGGGTTGATGCCCCATTGTGGTGGGATGAAGGCAACCTCATAAGAGTCCATATTATATTATTAACCGTTTTAGAAACTCACTTGTATGGTTACTCTCTAAGTATCCTATAGAATAGCAGAGATGATGGGGTACACTGCGGGTCAGTTCTCGTGGTTCCACCTACCCTGCTAAATTTAACACTTTCATCACTATAATGCAGCATGTCCGAACCCTTCCCAGAAAAATTTTTTTTAATCGTTGAATTTTTCCCCTTTCGTAAATTTTGTCGGGAACCCTAAATTGTCATGTGACGGCGAAGCAGACACTGATAGGTTTTTTTTTTTAAAAAAAAAGTTACTGTGTTGGTGGGACTGTGCAGGAATCGAAGTGTCCATTCAAAACACGGCGTCGCATAGGCTGACGGTAATATTATCATATAAATGAAAGCATTAAATTAATTTAAACTTTAATTTAAATTTAATCTAAACGTTAAACTTTA
The DNA here is from genome assembly GCA_009364415.1 of Spea multiplicata. Taxonomy (NCBI): domain Eukaryota; kingdom Metazoa; phylum Chordata; class Amphibia; order Anura; family Pelobatidae; genus Spea; species Spea multiplicata. The sequence continues at coordinate 59,385,538 of VKOC01000001.1, read as the reverse complement.
TTTCAGATACATTTGCAGTTTTATGGCCATTAAAGAAAAGTTCAGATGCTTGTATAAAAGTTTTGGTAATAATGTCTATGTTTGCGTATATACACTCATTTAAAATTGTCGCAGTATCTAAGGATGTAATAGTCCACTATGCAAAAATGTTTTGTGCCTATTAAAATAATGTATACTAATAATAACGCGCATAATTCCTCCCAGCCAGCATATGTTCATGCCGTCGTTCAAACTGTAAACAGTAAACATGGATTGATCTCTAGATATAACCACGGCATTGCCTATCCTTACCCCATGATGTGATGCATTATCACTCCAGCCTATCTACATAATGTCTACAAAACCTCTTTTATAAACTGATATAAATTCACTACGTGGAACTTTATTACCAAACGGCTATTCAAAAACATAGAACAGAACAAAAATTAGAATTTTGCTGAGATCGTCGATGTTTAGAGCTCGAGTCTTGTTTCTTTAGGAGTGGATATCCAGTCTCATTTATTACTTTTTCCCCCCCGTAAGGGTTGAGTCTCTGGTGGCGTTGGGTGGGCTGGTATGTTTTTGAATCTTGAAAGTCCTGGAGGCTAGAATAGTACATTTGTATTAACCAAGGCCACCCTTAGACATGGACAAGTGGGGTGCAGCTGGGCGACACATAAAAGGACCCCGCAGTGATAACGTGGCCTCCTAAAAAAGTGGTCATGGTTCTACTACAGAATATAGTTAATGTGATTCATTGTATCAACAGAGATAGGGGTGAAAGGTAACTGTTTTCCATACATAAAAGAAAGAGACTTTTGTGTTCTCTTGTGTGGCCTCCCGTCACGATCATTACTGGTTCTTCCTTCCCCCACACCTTCTTACCTGTCTTGATAATTGACTTATGAAAACTGGTGGAAGAAGTGACTTCTCCATACCTAGGATGACCCCGAGTCTCAGGGATTTTGCACCAATCTCTGGGTTCCATAGAGAAGGGGCCCACAGTCCAGACCATTAGCCTGCTGTGCTAGATGGCCAATGCGGCCCTGGATGATATCCCAGTTTAAATTCATGTTAAGTGTGTTTTTGATGGCAAGTCAAGGTTTCCATTGACCGATCGTAGAGCCATTGGATGAGACGCTACATTACCATTAAAGGTTAAATATTTAAGAGTCACACTTTTGCCTGAATATTGAAAAGTTCTTACCCCCCATACTTACCGAGAGGCTCTATACGATCTTTTCACTTTCTTATTTTATTTCTTATGTTCTTCTAGGCGTTCGCTGGAGCCGTATTCTGCCCGACCGAACAAAATGTTCACCCGTCGTTAATCTCGGCCTGCCAATACATATATTTCCACAAAGTGTTTTCTTTTGTTCGGTTAAACCTGTTCCAGTGTTTCAGATGATTTTGCGAGCTATTATTTCCCTCTTATGATGAAGCGTATTTTTGACCCAACGTTTCAACCCTGGGCTTGCACTCCACAATTCAACGTGGATCAGTGGGCAATTATGTGATGGCGCGGTAGATAGCAGTAAAAGCATTTACAAGAGGCAAACAATTCACATTAATCCCACAGCCTGCCAAATGACCGAAAAAATATTATTCGGTATAATCATTTTTCAAAAAAAAGAAGTGCATTCGATGCATGGCTTATTGTGTCACACTATCATTTTAGTATTACTGTAGCCTCCGCCGTGTAAGCTCAAGCCACATGTTAGCAGATAGCGAGTAAAAAACAAAGTTTATATGACCTACAGACCACTATGTAGCCTAATGCCCATTGTTCATACCATAGCTCTCATCATTGTTATATATATCTTTTTAAAAAAAACAATACTTTTGAAAATGATTTTTTGTGAAAGAATTTTATTTAATTCAATCAATGTAATTACGTAGGAGATAAGATCAGATTTAAGGAGATCTGTCACCTTTTCACTTAAAGAGGTGGAAACTGTGATGCAATAACCTAGTACTTTGTTTGTCTTTTAAATCGGGAAAGCAGATTGCAACTTTGAACTCATTCTATCACATGCTGGCTCCCAATTACCTTTGGAATTAAATTTAAAATCCTGGTACTAACATATAGGGCCCTCCATAACACTGCCCCCCCCTCAATCACAACGTGCCCCAATTATACTCCCCCATAACATGGTCCCCCTAATTATACTCCCCCCATAATACGCTACCTCCTACATTCTGCCCTCATAAGCAAATACTCTCCTACTCGATCCCTACGTTCTTCCCGTGGGCTCAGGCTCTCCTCCTCGCTTATCACTTCTTCCTTTTCCCGTCTACAAGATTTCACTCGCGCTGCCCCCATATCTCTGGAATCTACTCCCCCCGAACCTTCAGCCTTCACCCTCCCTGCCGACATTCAAGGAATATCTAAAACCCACTTCTTCAGAGAAGCCATAACTTCTCCGTCACTGAAACCCCCCCCACACTACCGCTCACCCTGTCTCTGTTCCTTATGTTTGTCACCCCATTCCCTCAAGACTGTAAGCTTGTGAGCCGAGCCTCTCCACCTAATGTATCGGTTTGTCTTAGTCTGTCGATTCTCGTCTTGTCAGACCCCTTGAATATATGTAAATTGTTTGCGCTATATAAATAAAAGATAATAATAATAATATACTATTTCTTATGCAGTTAGAAATGTTAAAGGGAAAGTGGGTTATTTGGACCTAAGGGACTGAATTAGATTACACAGAATGTTCCCTATCTTCCAGATTCTGGTTTACATCGACAGCAGATCTTTCTTCAGAGACCTTCGGCCGTATCGGCCGTCGAAGGACAAGATGCCGTTCTTGAATGCGCCGTTTCTGGATATCCAACGCCAACCGTCTTCTGGATGCAAGGAGATCAAGTTATTCAAACCAGGTACGTGATTTTCATGTATTATCTAAATAATGGGGGGGCTCTGGGTGACCCTCTAACCTTTAAACAGGTGATGTGAACGAACTGGGATGCTTTAACGTTTTAATATTAACTTCTCTTTAACAGAAATATATAGAATAGTATAGTATACAGATCCTTATACAGGCATTTTTTTATTCAACCGTTGTATAGTATCAATTCGTAATGGGTCAGAAACGTTGAATGTATAGAAATATGACATTTTTATAGAAAAATATCTATTTTTAACAAACAGTATTTCTAGTTCGAGATTGGTCAAGCTATAGTTCAGCGTCAATGTGAGAAGGCAAAATTATTGGAAATCAGGGAAATCAGCATTTCCTACCTTTTCTCATACAAATCCTCTGCATCAAACCGAGAGGCAGCGCGTTTTTGTACATAAATCGCTAAACCTCCGTAAAATAAGCATTCCTTCCTGAACAGAATCTTTGGGTTTATGGTCGCATCTCAGGACATTACTGGATTCCGGATCAAGTCTAACGATTTGTTCTGTTTTGTGAGGTTCTAAGGTTTGCCTGTCTTTCTTTTAAAGAAAAAATAATCATTTTTTGTAACATTGTTTGACGTTCAATAAGAAAATGCGCTTTAGCTGAGCAACATTCAGTATCGTATCATTATCTCTAAATCTGATTGCATTATATTGTCCAATTTTACCCCAATTTTTTGAAGTATTAGTCACCAAAGTATAGTGCGGGAAATAATAGGAGATAAAGATAGGAGCTGCAAACCAGAACAGAGCAATCAAATAATTACAGTTTTTACGGAATGCCTGTTTTTAGGTCAGAAAAATAGCCTAATTTGTTGCTGTTGTTTTCCAAGAAACAAAATACACAGAAGAGTAAAATTAAGTTATAAAAGCATTGCTTGCGTTAGTTGGTTCCGCTTTGGTTTGTGTCAATAAACGTGTTTTTTTTCTGAACCAGAAGTAGCCAGCACTTACTGACTATAGAAGAACACATAATAAAGTACTTTAATATGCATTCTTTAAAAAGGTTTTTAAAAAAATGTTTAACATGGGGGCCAAAGATGCCACATGCAAGCTGTTTGGGGGGGGCCAAAGATGGCACATGCAAGCTGTTTGGGGGCCAAAGATGGCACATGCAAGCTGTTTGGGGGCCAAAGATGGCACATGCAAGCTGTTTGGGGGCCAAAGATGGCACATGCAAGCTGTTTGGGGGCCAAAGATGGCACATGCAAGCTGTTTGGGGGCCAAAGATGGCACATGCAAGCTGTTTGGGGGCCAAAGATGGCACATGCAAGCTGTTTGGGGGCTAAAATAGCACAGATAAACTGTTTGGGGACAAACGTTGGCACTGACACCCTGTTGGGTGGCAAAGCTGGCACTGGGGACCTGGGGCAATTTTTCCACCGAACCCTGTGGTTTCTAGTTACGCCCCTGCATCCGGATATAAAACGTTTTATAACATTAACTACTGGAATGAACATACATTTACCATTTACAGGGAGTTGACCCTTAATTTCAGTCTTATTTTATATTTAAGGACCAAGAAATACTCACTTTTGGGAGGAAGCAATTTACTCATTTCCAATGTAACGGATGATGACGCCGGCTCATACACTTGCGTGGTTACCTACAAAAACGAAAACAGCAGCGCCTCGGCGGAGCTCACGGTGATGGGTAAGTGCACCAGGTTCTTGTTCAGATTACTCAGTGAGACGTAGCGATTAGTATTTCATGCCAGTTACAGCATCTATCACGAGGAGGCATTCTAGCCGGAATCTACTATATTGTTGTATCTTATGATATCTTTCAGAATTATGTATAAAAAATGATTTGGGTGGAAAGGTTTTTAAGATATCGACATTATCTGGGTATCTGTGTAGTCTATGTTTACTATTCATTCTCATGAAGAGGTTAAATTACATTAACCCCTTATGGCTAGGTTTAGAAATGATAGAAGCCAGTTAGCCATGAAGGGAAAGGATATATATATATAATGTTTGATAGAATGTAAATTAATCAGGACAAGATACAATAAAACTTGTCGGCCTTTATCATTTTTTTAAATTTCTTTTATCAATGTAAATAATTGAGTTCTGTATGTTTAGTCTATAATCACAAAGGATATCAGATCACTGCGAACATGCGCGCAGAATGATGTGTCTAGCAGTTAGGTAACAAGCATGTTAAAAATGCACGTCTAGACATTATTGATATGTCCCAGGGCTGAAATCTCCATGGCTTACATTCTAGGTTATGCAACGGTGATGGTTTACTTTACACAAATTCGGGAAATGAAAATTCTAGCTAGAATACAAACATTCAGAGGTTTCAATCCATAAAATTTTAAGAAAAAGGATATATTGGAAATAAAAATATTAAGTGAACATCCGTGTGTAAGCTTATGATCATCAAACAAATGCCCCTAATCCGCCACGGTGCTCGGTTTTTCACTCCTTGACATATATTAATAAATAATAAAATACAATTTAAATTAAGATTGTGTATCACCTATTAATGTGTTTGTAGATCACCTATGATCGCAATATGATACGCAGGTTAACTTCGTTTAAGTATAGTTGAAGGCTTTTATCTGATGTATTGCGTCTCTTCTAGAAAGGTGTATAGATTACATTTAATGTATTCATCTTTCAAGGTGAATGGTTGGCCACACAATGTTTTTTGTTGGGTGTTTTGGTCATGGCATGGAATTTAAGCTAGAGGCATACGTGGGGATTCTACGGGTTTGTCCTGGAGTCTCCAGATGAAACTCTGCTTCCCTGGGTCTCCGAATCAGTTTCTTCTTTCTCCGGGCGGGAGAGCGGTGTTCGCTCATGCCCACTCCCTACCCAATGACCACCCATTAACCCCTTAATGACAAAGTCCCTACGTGTACGGGCTCAAAATGCATTGTTTTCAATGGGTTGAGGGACCTCCCATTGTCCTTAAGGGGTTAAAGGGCTAACTACACCCATTTATTAAGCCAGGAGTGGGATAACTTCTGGTAGTCTACCCTGAGTCACCATGTATGCTCACGGCCTTCTAGAAAATGAAAAACATAGGCAAATATTTACAGTAGAACAAATTGTCATCTCTCCTAAAAAGCATGGAAAGTGTGGGTGTAGAACCTGACATTTTTGTCCATTTATCCAATCTCAAGTAATAACATGATCAATGCCTAATCAATGGATGTTATAAAACAAGACCCCCACCTTAGCTTTGTTTTACATTATTTTCTAGCTATTTTTACAGTATTTGGTTATATAAGATAGTTATTTTTAAGGGTCCTGCTGGCAAACACAAAGACAGCATATAATTCACAATATGTTCCTTTAAGTGCTTACATTTTTTTTATTGTTAAACATATTTGAAATGTTTCATTGTTCTGCTATATCCCAGCTTTGTCATTCATCTCTTAGTTTCTATTTTTTTTAATTTTTATAAAACGTGAATTATGTACAGGCGCTCTTAGACTGAAAAATAAAAGAGAATTGTCACTTTTTTTTTTTAAGACAAAACCAGAAAAATGGAATATAATTTTGCTAGGCATGAAAAAGAGCAATCAGATTTCCTTATACCTTTTGCCTTTTAGCACAATCTAGAATCAGAAAAGAATATGAATCGAAAATCTCTCCCTATAATCTAAAACTGAGAAAAGAATATCATCCGATTTTGGTGACTGCCTGCAGCTTAGATATTTAACGCCTAATCCAATTTTCATGGGGGGGCTTAGAACTTTTTATAAGGGAAGTTTGGCTTTTTTTTTCTCTTGAGTTAAGAGTACCGCCAAGGCGAAGCATTCTAGAATTATGATCAAGCTGGTAGAAGTTGCCATGGTGTTACCACGCCACCATAATATACGGCTATTCCTCATACCTTCTGTATGATTAAGCCAACTTCATTAACCCCTTAAGGACAATGGGCGGTCCCTAAACCCTTTGAAAACAATGCATTTTCAGCCCGTAAATGTACAGGCTTTGTCATTAAGGGGTTAATTTTTTGGACATAAGAGCCAAATGTGTGGCCACCTGAAAGGAAATGTTTAGATTTGGCTATTGGTGTAGGGCAGGGTCATAACTAGAAACCACTGAGCCCTGGTGCGAAAAACATGTCCCAGGCCCCCCCAACTTTACAACCTGTCTGTGCCTTCTTTGCCCCTTGCCCCTCAACATACACTCTGGCACACATATGTAAACACACTTACTCATACTCACTAACATGTACACATTCATTCTAACATATATTCCATTTCACCCACTTACACATCCATGCTGACACACACACACAATTACACATTCATACATACACACACATTCATGCTCATACACACTTGTATGAGCATCAGGACACATACATGTGTCCTGATGAAAGTCAGAAATGACTGAAACGTCGACTTGACTTTGTTTGAATAAAGAGAAGTTGTTAACTTAAAGACCTGGAGTGCTGACCATCCTTTGAGAGTGCTTTATATATATAATGTGTATATTATAATATATATATATATAATTATATATATATATATACGTACATGCTCCCTGCCCATTTGTACCCCTGCTTTAAAAAGGTTTAGGTCCAAAATGTTGCCCTTGCTGCTTATCTGAGCGTAATTAGTGGGAGCGAGTTACCATCCACTTGTTATTGAGAGGTCCTTTAGTGCAGAGACGTCTTCTGTTCCAATTTCCCTGTTGAGGAACCTCATTTCTGCATCAGTATCCAGCATTATTCAGGAGAAATGAGGCCACCATTATAACAAATAAGCGAGTGCCTGCAGACCGTAGTAATTTTGGGATCACAGCAAAGGCTACCAACACATATACATTATTACTAATCATATAGGTGTGAATGGAACTGCACTTTGATTTTAAACTCCAAGCTATTTCAGAATGAAATGCATGACTGAGGAACCCGTTACCGGCTATGAACTAAATGTATCAGCACAGCGGGGCTTCCAGAACCCAAAGCAGAAGGTCAGATCAATACCTGCTGATACTGCAAGATGACATCATACACTTAGGATTGTGAGCTATAAATTGTTCCTATTCCTGGAAAAAACCATAATTTATACAGTTTAAGCCGAATATATATATATATATGTATAAGTAGTACTTTCTACCTACCCGTCTCTCTGTCTACCGGTCTGTCTTGTTTTGACATGGCTCTCCCTGTGTGTATATATAGTGTGTGTCTGTGTATGTGTATATATAATATTAATAATTATATATATATATATATGTATATATTGCATCATTGTGACCTTTGCTTAATGATTTAAGGATCAGTGGATTACATTTTCAGCCACCAAGAACCATATAGAGTTTGGTGTAAATTAACAGCTCTTGAAACACGCTAATAGTCTGTAGCGGATACAACTTTGATTAAACGTAACTATGATTATATAAACCGTTGGCGATGTCGATTTTATTCAATTATTTGTTTATGAAACATCGTTGGCTTCTTCTTAGTGGATATAGTTTAGTAGTTCCATGATAGATTACCGACGCGTTTAACTGGTATGGAGTGACATGGATACATTTGGCACACAGCTCGAGATGACAGATCATGCATCATAGTATTTACCACTTGTTAAAGAAAATGTTTGGAGACTCTTTATAATGGCTTTTTTTTCCCCTAAAACTTTTTTTAGTCTTTAATACACTGCATGTATTTTGTTTAATATTTTTAATGAATATGCGGAACTCGGTGAGAATGTTCCGCCTCTGGATTTACAGCCAAATTTGTATGAAAACCATCGGCCCGCCAATGGCGGTCTTCAACAATATCCCACCGGGGGTGAACTGGCAGGGAATGTTTACCCATGCAAGGCCTAGGGTGCAGTGACCTAGGGGCTTGCATACAAATTCTTACTACTTGGAAGTAATCCGACTCCTCTCAATGTGAACAGCGTCAAAGACAATTTTCCCCGAGTTTTATTTATGTTGTGAAATTTATCTAATCGTTTTGCCTCGAATTTCATGAAAATTGGGAAAGTGTTTTTTTTTTTTTCTTTCTGATTTAATACTTTAAAAATGGTATGCCGTCCTATACCAACTTGTGAACGAGTAAATCAGGTAACCAGCATGGTTCCACCATTTTTAATCTTTTTTTTAAGCTGTTCTAAACCCCCACCAGGTAGTGAATAACTCTCTCCTAATTGTTCACGTCCCTACGCAAGAAAAATCCGGTTGTACAAGAATTAATCCGAAGAACGACAGACTGTTGTTTTATTATCTGGTTATAGATACATCCAGTTCTCTTAAATGCAATGTCTAGAAATTTCTAAAACTTTGGAGGGTTTTTTGTTTTCTCTCTCTTGGGTGCTGGGGTTACAATATACCACAAAATGTTAAGGGTTACACATAAAAAAAAGTAATTTGTTGCAATATGTGTTGCTATAGCAACCGACAGAAAGCCCCACTCAACAGGAACATATAATTGGTTGTTCAAATACTAAGTATTGATCACTCTGTCTATTGCAACATAGAAGTTGCTGGCAGATAAGACCAAGTCCATCCGTCTAGTGTGCCGGCTCTTCCTTAATCAGTCGTTGGTCTCGTCTTCAGGAACCATATGCCAAGCCCATGCACGTTTAAATCCCCTCATTGTTTTAGTCTCTATGACTTCTGCTGGGAGGCGGTTCCATTTAACTACCCCCCTCTCAGTAAAGTAAAACTTACGTTTCGTCTAGGCCTCTGACCCTCTAGTTTTTGATTATAGCCTCTTTTTCTAACATTTCTCCTCCTTTGAAATAAACTTCTCCCTCTTGTACTTTTGTTAAACCCATGTAAAGTATAATGACTAAATATTAAACCTACCAAGGCCTTATGGGAAACATGAGATCCAAGAGAAGGCAGCTTTAGAAGTCAGAATCTTCCATGCATTAACCATGTTTTACCTAAAATACTTACTCAGGACAAAAAAAGAATCCAGAATTTTCCTGAGGTCTTCACATACGAAGGCCGCCCATCGATGTAATTGTCCTCGAGATATTTTGTTTTAAATGTCATCCCCGTGGAGGCTGAGATCCATTCTCAGTCTTGAAGTTCTCGCCCTTCTCCTCCACCGCGGTTACAAAGGCTGCATGAGCCACTCCAAAACAATCAGCAACTTTACAGTAGGGAGATGATGTCATAATGCTTTAATGAATGAGGAATCATCATTGAGATCAAAGAGAAAGATTTAAGGAAGTTACCACGACTGACTCCATGTTTAAATCTACTTTAAAGGGGGCACAACCCTAAACACTGATACTATTTCTTGGACACACTCTATCAGGGAAAGACACAAGGGCCATGCGGATGAGCACGTGCAAAGCATGCTGGGAAGGTTGTATCTTCATGTGGCTCCTCGAGATAAATGTTAATAGACTATATATACTCCAGATAGCCCAATGGAGTTTATTCACTAATGAGGAAGTTGGGAGGCTGGTGTTCAGTTTCAACTTTGTTATGAGGGTCAAACCCTGGTGAGCTTCTGCTCCAAGATTAGCTTGGATCAATTTACATATTTTGGGCAGGAAGGCTTCTTGAAAGTCTCCTCACTGCTTGAACTATACATTATGCAGGGCCAGCTCAGCCTTAATATGGATGGCCCTTCATAAAGCTTCACAAAGCCAATGAGTTGAAACTGCAGCTCCCCTGCCAACTACCACTTTAGGGAAAAAAAAACTCTGGTGTGTCGACACGGAAATCCCTTTATTCGGAGCAAAGGGTCAGATTTCTTAGTTCCGATTTCTTGCTGCAAAAAAATATATAAATTGTAAACTTTGATTTTCTTCTAAAAGTTCTCAGTAGCTTAAGATTGCGTTTTTTTTATCTTCTTGTTTGACTTTGAGGACGCTGTTTGATGGAAGTATAACGTTACCACCGGAATTTCATGCGCGTTGTCAAATTCTGCGATATTGCTATAAAAACGTAATGGCTGCAGGTCTGGAGATATTAAATAGATTTCAGGAGGGTAATTTGGTGGAAATATCATTCCGTAGCGATTTTACTGTATAATTTCATTTCTCTCAACTAATTAAATCGCTCTTTAATTATATATATAATATAAAAAAAAAAAAAAAACAACTCCAAAATGTGTTCTCGTGTCAACACTTCCTATTTTGGATTAATTTAGATGAAATGCAAAGAAATGATAGAGGGATTTCATCTTTAATAACTTTCTTTTCTCCTATATCCACGCGGCCGGGAAGAAATTTGGATGACCCTGAGGGATGATTTGATTACAAATGTAATAAAATGTTTCATTCTGGGTTCATGCTGCGCATGCAACGGACATAAAAGAGAATTGGGAAAGAGGATGGAATCATATTGATGTGCGGTCGCTACATGTTCAGAACCAATGCTATTATGTATGTTTCAATTATAGAGACACGGGAATGGGGGAATACCGGGAGTCTGGAATCCAACGTGCTTTTCTCTTTCAACTTTTTATTCTATATGTGCTTTCATACTGGATAAATATTAAAATAATTCTGAATTTATTTAAGGATTTTATGTATTTGAATCCTACATCCGCAAGTCAGTTATATACTTTAATATACTTTAAGTGTCGGGTGTAAGGGAGCAATTTATTGTCCCATCCTGCCTATCCAACCATGAATGTATATTAAGCCCCATGGTAAGTACTATAATATGCATTATTTACCAGAAAAAAAAAAGGATTTAGGAGAAGCTGCAGCTCCAGAGCTGCAGTGCATTGCTATCCCAACAGTCCGAATTTAGTAGAATTTTTTGGCTGCTAGAAGAAGCCAGTTAGTGGCATGAAAGCGCATGCACAGGGGGTCTCGTTTGTCGGTATAGCATTTGATGTAGCAGGAGATGAATTAAACGGAGCTCTTCATTCACTTGCAAAGCATTGAGTATTCATTCTGTCACAACGTATTCTCCCAGAGTAGCTGGGTTCTGGTTTCAACCCAACAGAACCTCGACGCCCCTGCTTGCAAACAGGTCTGTTCATGTGAATGAGCCCGTGTGTTGAACAGGGAGAC
>VKOC01000001.1:59358357-59371649 GCA_009364415.1 Spea multiplicata | reverse complement strand
GCTATCGGAACAGGATTTGGAATAAAGTTGCCGTATCTCTATAGAGAATGCAGACCTTATTATTGTATGAGACACTTAAAATTTATTTTATTATTGAGATATTTTATTCTAAAAGCGTTTCGTCACTGGTGGTGATGGATGACTTAAATATATAGTGGCACGCAAAAATATTGGGTTTTTAGGGTCCTGCTTGATAGGTGAAGGATATTGTAGATAAAGAACATTTGGTAAGTGTTACAGAATCATACAAGTATCACAATTCTATCAGCACCATCGAATTCCCACCAGTATTATGTACCAAGTACTACTACTTTAGCAGCTGAGACGATGGAGGTGTTAGATTTTTTTCAGGGCTATAACCCTTGAGGACTTTTAATATTTCCATTGGGCTCACAAACGTACCCCGGCCAGGGTTAGGGTTCATCAAGTCCCAGGAAGAATAGGAACTTAAGAAGAGGTCCATGAAGTTTGATGGAAAATTGTCCTTCGTATGGAAATACAAAGTCTGAAGTCCGATGTTTTCCTGCATGAAGGGCCTCACGTTTAGCAAAATTTAGCATACATGAAAGAAATAATGTGGCCTCCGAGCCTTGGGGAAGAGTTCCTGGTTGGCAATAAGGGGGTTGACCTCAATGAAATGCATATATTCCAGACAGGTCCATGCTGGTCGCATGCTACGCAAGCTTAGAGACATACTATGAAGCCTCTCATGTCCAGTTGTCAGTCAAGCTTATGTGATTAAGTGGCCACTGGCCTTAAAGTGCCGGGGCCGCCTTATTATCCAGAGCCCGGCTCTGCCAGGTGAGACTGAAGAAATCATAATGTAGGAATCAACAATAAAGAGTCCGCTCCATCCACCTGCCTCTTAAATTACCCCAATCCTGCATCCCAAATATCTCCTTATTTTAGGTAGACAATACAGATGAATGTAAGCATTAGCAAAAGTGACAGTATTTGTTTACAAATTCAAATAGCATTTGTTTGAACTTAAGAAAGTAAATGTCACGGCAAGCTGTCGTTGGATTTGTCTTCATTGTTAAACAGTCTTCCCTAATTTAAATAACAGTCCCGCTCCGTCGTTTTCATAATAAACCGATGTCACAATGTCTTTTTAATCAAACCACCGCTGTTTTCTTTCTAAAGGTCACTATTCACCAAGGAGTTCCAGATCCGAGGAGGGAAGGGGGATTAGATCTTCTATAGACCACTTAGACCTTCCGCTTCTTCACTTTAGTTAAGTCTAAGATACATCGGAGGACCTAGAACCCTTTGAGGCTTTAGGAGCCAGATGTTAATTGCATTGAGTCATGGACAAGTAGGGTCAAATTCCTTTTACTTGCCTTGTATTTTGCATTTACAATCTTTTTTATTAACCTTATAAGAATGAAATCATGTTTAGTCCCAACACCACAATTTTAATAATGCTGGTACCCCCTAGAGAAATCCCATCACTCATAACTCTAATATGCAGATAGTATAGTATTGTAAGATGGTGTTTGACAACTCATGAGAAGCCATGAGGGTAGCAAGCCAGCTTCCTTATTCTTGGGGATAGACCTTTGAGATCCCAATAGCTTGTGTGACTTCTTTTTCCATATTGCCTCAATAAATGTTATTAACTTACTTTATCAAGTAAGATGTACATATGTGTGGTCAAAGCCCAGATAAAGGGACCTCTGAGATGTTGAAGGACTATATATCTTCTGAAAACATTGGTCCCACCAAAAGGGATACCATTACATCATCTAATGTACGGGACCAATATGGCAATACCTATTTTCTCCTTCTAAACCTTTTTTTCTCACTGGACCCAGGATCACTGATATACTAGTATTTTTTTTCCGGAAAAAGCTTCATTTTGGATCGTCTGTAAAGAGAAATAGCCCTGAGATGAACGAGTGCGGGTTCCGTTTCTCTTTGAAGGACAATGAGATATTTCCCGAGCAGCTATTTTCATTTGGCTCTTGCTAACGTCAGACAGCAGGTGGTACCGCTGATTTAAGTAACATCTCAAAGCTGACCATCCAGCGCAGCAAATTAATCTACCCTTATTGTGAAAATCACTCAAATGAAATAGAATTACATGATGGGAGCCGACATCAGTCAGTTCTACTTAAGTAAAATGAACAGTGCAGTTGTTTCAACTTGGCAAATACATTGTATACTTGGACTTGGAAGAAGATATAAAATGTTAAGTGGATCCAAATATTCTAGCTTCTGGCATGAGTTTGATTTAGGACTTGGGTGGAAATATTTAGGCCAAATGATCAGTCTACCATAGCAGGGCTTGGATGAAACGCTCTGAAGGAAATAAATGTAGACTTTATTTATATACAGTATAAATGTTGTCTGTTGACTGGGCAGCTGAGACCTTCCAAGTATTTGCCAACTACAACTCCCGTTATTGTGTGCTGAGAAATCCAACCCGGTGAGGGTCGCATTTCTTAAGCAGCCCCATGTTACACAGAAACTACCTCCAGATAAGACTGATTCAGCCCATCTAGTCTGTGTTTTTTCAAACCTTAATCAGTCCTTGATATTGTCTTAGATTTGTGCGAACCCCATGCATGTTTAAATTCCCTTACTAGTAGTGTCAGCCTCCAGTACCGGTTATCTACCACCCGATGTATTCGATTATTTTTAAAATAAACTAGCCTTGCGTAAATAAAAAAATGATTGTCATAGGTTGGCCAAGGATAACCAAGAGTTGAAATCCAGATAAAGAGTTGCGTATCAGCTGTTGAGCTTATATATCTGACACTTGAATGCATGTTGTAGACGTATGATCATCATAGACTAGAAAACGCTCGCTCTAAAGGAGAGTTCCAAACTACTGTAGCCAGGGACGGCCCTACAATGGAGCCGACCGGGGCAATTGCCCCAGGACGTCATTTTAAACTTCGCCCCAGGCGGCATTAAGTCTTGTGCTGGCCCTGACTGTAGCCGTCTTCTGTAGGGAGCTAACTGAAACATCATTACTGAAACATCTTGATGTATCCGCCTTTTAGCCATATATATATATATATATATATATATATATATATATAATGGGTACCACAATATAGAGTAATTAGAGAGTATAAAGCTCCCTTTGTCAAGTGAAAAGCAATACTATCCCTTTATATACACAAACACACACACAGATCCACAACAATGCAATTCATATATATCTATATCTATCTACAGTATCCATATATATCTATATCTGTCTACAGTATCCGTATATATCTATATCTGTCTACAGTATCCATATATATGTCGATATACTGTAGATAGATATAGATATATATGAATTGTATTGTTGTGGATCTGTGCCAATTAAAATGGAAAACCTCTTTCCCAGAGAGAGAAGATTTCTTGATGGATATTAATGGCGTTTCACGGCTTGAGCAGCACTCGGGATTCATCAAAGGAGACAAGATTTCCTTGAATTTGTCCTGAGACCGTAGAAAAATAATGTCAGACAGACCTCTGTATTTAAGGCCATTACCAGGTCTGCATTTGCAGTCATCAAGTATCTTTTAGAACTTCATAGGAGGTTCATAATCCTCAGAGAACATCTTATCTTCTTTCTATGAGCTGTACGTCTCTGTTATATTTTATATATATATATTTATTTACCGAAGGCTGAAGTTATAAAAAATATTTTAGGAAGGCTCGCTCAACAAATATTTACGCTATGAGAAAACATTAATTATTTTTTTTATTTTTATGCATGTGGATAAGTTTATAATGTAATAATAAAATTAAAAAAAAGTGAAAACCTAGACTGTTGGGAGGAATGCAAAGAGGGACTAGCTGTCTATTCCTTCGAAAAAATGTCCATACCGCCCATCTCATTACATACGTTCCAGTTTTTTATTTGAAAAATATCTTGTTTTTTTTAAAGAAATTGTATTCTATTTTTCCCCATTTATAGAAGATCTGAAATGTGTCTAATTAAAAAAAAACAAAACGATAAGTGTTCTGTAATTAACGTGTTTATACGACGGGTAGAGCCCAGCAGATGCCACCGTTCACTTAGAGTCGGAAAGCATTACCTGTCGTTGCCAGCTTGGCGCGGCGTTCCGCCCGGCTTCCCAGCTGGCAAACAATGAGCCGTTTGATCCACTTGACTGAGAATAACTGAACAAATGAACGGCACGGGAGAGGCCACTCGTCTCTATACGCAATCTACATGTAAATAACATTAGGAGTAAGAGATTTAGGTTGATTCCAAAAAAATCTATCGGGAGAGTCGATCGCCATTACAATGAATACTAAAGAAGTTAAATGAGATTTTATACTCTGTTCATTAATATTAGTTACTTGTAGCCTTGCAAGGATATTTTTATCATCATATAAGCATACATGGGAAGTGTTGGGGTTCGCCCCTGAGTCTCGGGGTTCTTACTCCGTTCTCCGGGTCTCGGGCTGAACGGGCACATTTTCAGGCTTACATAGTTTTGAAGTTTCGCCACGGTGCGCTACTCTGATTTAATGATATTGGAGCATCCCAACCCCACCTCTTCTCACTGCTATATTACAGTGGAAGTCCCTGCTAGAACACCGGCGGTGTCATTGACTTAATCATTACCTCCGTCAAAAAAATTGCCTGTTACAATTTTATCTGGAAGCAAAAGAATTTGGCATTATTATGAAGATATCAAAGGAAATATATTCATCTTTTCTTCTCGAAGAACATGGAACATTAATATTTATGTCCAAATGTGGGATAATATTACCAAAACAATCTACTGTAATTACATGTTTATTGGTTATTCCGTAGAATAGTCCTTTGAGATTTAGGGCATTGGGCTTCTGGCACACCATGCCCCTGATGGGCCAGTGGCCCCTAGGGAGGCATAGTCATCGCTACTTCTGCTCCAGCAGCAGATCAGGTCCAACAGTGTGTGGCCGCAGTGGAAGGCCGACCTTAAATCTCCAGGGCCCCTTAGTCATTGGACTTCTGGCACACCATGCCTCTGATGGGCCAGTGGCCCCTAGGGACACATGGTTATCGCTTCTTCTGCTCCAGTCGCAGATCAGGTCCAACAGCGTGTGGCCGCCGGCTGAATATGCCCACCGCATATATCCAGCCATTGGATGGCTGACCCTAAGACTCCAGGCCACTTAGTCATCCCCAGTCCGACCTTGGGCAAATAAACTGAAGTTAAATAGTGGGCTAGGGATAAATACACATTTTCTGGTGAAAATAAACTCTTCCCCTACACATATGCTAGAATATTGGCCTGCACAATGTATAGGCAAAGTGTTGTGTATTTTATAGCCTCTTTCCCCTATTAATTAAATTCTATATTGACTGTTTAAGTTTAACTAATGCTTGCTCTACTCTAATATTGATTTTGTTTCAAAAGCAGGGATGCATAATTCATTGTAAAAGCTTTTAATATGCTAACACGTGCCGCTTTCATTATCAGCGGGGCCACGGTGCTATTAAATGAATGAAGTTGGTAAACAGATCATAAAATAAACGGATTAGAATATAGCCGCGTTTGATGTTCATTTTGTTCCAGACGTGAATATTTACCCTGCGGCGTGATCACAATTTAAACCAGTAACCTTGTTAATCCTAAATGGTGGCACGGTTTGGAGTATATTCTGTTATGTCTACTTATTATTACGCACAGATATTATATTAGTAGATTGTTTTACACTGTAAAGCAGAATGCAACATTCATAGAGCGCCTTTGATATTGTACTAGGAACATAATTTAAGATAATACACAGATGAAGTTTTTATTTTAGTGATTATAGAGGTAATAATCTTAAAACTGGAGGATCAGAGGTTTAGGTGCACCGATAGGTTGTTTTGATAGGAAACCGAAAAGCAACTTAAAACTTTAACCCCTTAATGACAAAGCCTGTACATGTACAGGCTCAAAATGCATTGATTTCAATGGGTTTAGGGACCGCCCATTGTCCTTAAGGGGTTAAAAGTTCTTTATATGATTAAACATACAATAAACACGGAAT
Organism: Spea multiplicata; assembly: GCA_009364415.1. Classification (NCBI taxonomy): domain Eukaryota; kingdom Metazoa; phylum Chordata; class Amphibia; order Anura; family Pelobatidae; genus Spea; species Spea multiplicata. Next base: position 59,365,673 of record VKOC01000001.1, on the reverse strand, counting down.
AAAGAAAAAAAATAACCACATCTGCTATGGTTTCTAGGCTTAACATGCTAAAGAGCTAAATTTTTTATTAATTTTATTATTATTATTATTATTATTTGTCTAAGTGGAACAGAACATTTAATATCCAGCTCTCCAGTTTCAACTGGTTTCATATATCAATAAAATGTCTTGATATGACTTGCCTTTGAATGAAAAGCGCTTAAAAAATGATTTCATGGACCATGTGGTTGAACAAGTACATCGCCGATTATTCGCCTTCCTCTATAAATTCAATGGCTGAATTAACATATCACACTTGAGCCCGTTCTGACCTCTGCGCATGTTGCATACCTAATGCAATCCATACTCGGATCCGTAGGGAGACGGTTAACATATACCTCCATTACCAATAACGCATACATTAACAATGTCACTTCATCGGGTGGGCATTAATGGAAATAAATAACATTTAAATAATGTGCTTACATTTCGTGGCCTTTAAGGATTATCAGCGCTCTTCCTTGGGGAAATTAAAATGCGAATATCATTTTGGTGTTTTTTTGGTGTTTTTTTTTTGTCGAAGGATTATCATAAAGATACCTTTTTTTGTTTCATGTCAAGTGTCAGGGAGAAAAAGATCAGTTTGTTCCCCGTTTTGTTATTTGCGATTGTAAACGCGCTTCCGAGAGAATATTGAAATTGCGTTCCGATGGGTTATCCGGATGATTGACAGAAACAATAAGGCTTTTTTTTTTCCTCCACGAGGAGTTCTGACCCAGCACTGTAGGTATCGTTAATCCTACATGAACTCATTTTGTGGATAGAATCCCTGTTGTGTCAAATATAGTCTTATGAAAATAAATTACAACCTGCCACAAACCCTACACTTTACGCTTCCTAGAATGCTCGGGCATCGACTGTAATCATTATAAAAAAAATCCTAGAATACTAAAATGTATTCTTTTTGTCCTTTTTTTTCCCCTTTCTTTCTCTATGAATGTATTATAGAAATAGGCTTCAGCGTGATTGAGTTTAAATCCCCGAATAATGTTTCTAACAAAAAGTATCTAGATTGGGAAGGAGAAGACTAAAGAAAAAAAGGCATTATCGCATAATATCAAATAAATTTATATTCTGTTTGTCTTATTCATGCTTGAAGGGAACAAGAAAGGACGTTATCATCCCTTTAGGTCATATTCTTTTTAATTTACAGACACAGGAACGGGGAGGCAGAAAAAAAAAACCTATTTATTTAGCATTATTAGATTGTCGCTGTAAGCAAAAAAAAAAGGAAGAATTTGCATATTTTTACATGTATGTACTACTGTTAGAAGAGTGCCAAGGTTTTTAAAAAAAATTTGCATATTTGTACTGAGAACATAGATGCAGTGAGATTATGAGCTTTCATTTTGTGGGAAATATGTAGTTTTGCAAATTCATAATAATAAGTAATACACAGAAATGTAGAACTTGCCGGCAGATCCAACGCATTCAGCTCATGTACCCTGAACGTTGTAAAGGCCCAAACCTTAATCAGTCGATGGTCTCGTCTTAGATTCAGGAGCCATAAGCCGATCTCATGCATGTTGAAATTCCTTCAGTGTATTAGCCTCTGCCACTTCTGCTGGGAGCCTCTTCCATTTATCTTCCACCTTCTCAGTAAAGTACCTGGCTCCATTTATTTTTACCTGGCATTTGGGGAAAGAGCTTTATCTGGGTTGGGGTTAGAACCTGCTCTAAGTTCTGCTTACTCCACTACCATTTGTGATGTACTATGGGCCAGCTTGCCTCTCTCGACCCATTCTGTTCCCATTGCCCTGGCCTGGGGCCAATTCATGTGCTGTGGTTTTGCGTCCCCACAAGTCTCGCTGTCCATTCTTTATCACCCTTGTGTTCAATCCACACAATGGCAACAATAGAAATGCATAGAATAAAGCATAAAACTGGAAAGTCATCAGCCTCTCTTTGTGTTTCGCTGCCCCGTGAAACAAGATGGCGAGAAGACCTTTGGTAGCCAGCAGATAACAGACAATTCAGCCATTGTATGTTCAGTTTTTCTAACAATCAATAAAGTAATCTTTCCTTGCATCATCAACCATTTGAAGCAATGTTAACAGTCAGATGTTTATGCCCAATACAGAAACCGGGGATAGGTAAAGTATCCTTACCTGGGCACCAGCATTCACGAGAAGGCTTGTGAAAGTCATCGTTGCTTATGGGGCATTTAGTCAAATGTCTTTCACAAAGAATGTTGCAGCCTATCACGGAACGTGACCAAAAATAAAGCCGGTTCTTAAATAAAGTTTCCCTGGTATCCTATACGGGTAAAATCATTGCATAATGCTACAGTTAGACACATATAATTACGTATTGTTTTGGCCATAGATTCCGCTTGAACTGGAGAGTCAGCGTTTCCGGAACCACCGGCTGTTTCTGATTCTAATGGGAATTCCATAGATGTAATCTAAGTAATTGGAGCTCTAGACTATGATGCAGGACAATGTTTGCGAAGATACAAAAAGTAATTGGAAAACTTTACTGGTAACTTGATCTGACGTGAAGCTGAACAAGCGCGGTTGCTCTATAAACCGCATTTCTATTGTTGTTTGTTATTATTTTTTTTATAGTGCCATCATTTTCTGTGTGTGATGTGCAATGGCATTGGGTCAGAATATAAGTAAAATATAGTTGGGAGCCAGCTTGATGTTGAGCGGGGCCAAATACCCATATCAGTCTGGCTCCTAAAGTAGATGGCTTCGGAGCTGGAACCAAGCCAACCAAAGCATCTCGCCCTTTGATACATCGCTCTTCATGCAGAACGGTACAGACATCTGTGTAGACTTCTAGTATATAGGGGATGAGTTTGACTCGGTGCACACAAAGCTTCACGGCACACAACTTCCTACCTCTTTTTCCATAGGAACCTAGAATTTAACATGTGGGCCATCTAATGTGTCCGTTATTTGTGTTGTATTAAACCTGGGTTTCATAATGGTGGTAGAGTAATTTGAGTGAAATCCCAGACGATTTTGCAGGATTATGTTGATTCCAGGCCTGCTCTGAAGAGTGTTAGGACACCCTACTAATGAAATGCTTGGGCTACTTCTCCATGGCTTCTAGCACTCAAGTGTAGATATAGATACCCAATTCTTCACTCGACTCTCCAAGCCCAAATGAAAGATTTCAATGTAAATCCAGCAAAATTCCAAGGAGTACAATAAGACTCGATGTGACATTCATTAGAGACAAGAATTTGGAACCGTGATGCTTTGCTCCAGAAAGCTGGACAAACATAGATAAAGTGTTTTACTGATGGGTCCAACCAATGAAGAAGGCATTGAGGTTGGATTGGAGGCTGGTGCATGCTGATGAATGGAGGAGCACTGCATTGTTACAGCTGGTATAAATAGAAAGCCCCCGATTCTGAAACGTATAAGCTGTGTTATAAAAGTGTTTTGCTTCAATCTGAGGAATCAGTGGGAGTTTGGAATTGGTTTTCAAGAGGCGTACCGAAGGCTCTTGTCAAACATCACAGCTAGCAATACTAACGATTAACCTTCCGAGAGCCGGAGGTGAATGTGCTACATGCTAAGCTTATACGTGCTTTGAAAAAGTACTCCAAAAGACGTCGAACGATATCATCCTGAAAGAGAAATACAAATGAAGCGTTATCGGGAAGAGCTTTTTTGTATGTTGTCGTATATACTCATTATATTGTAAAATATTATTGTTTCGATTGTTTAACTATGTGGAGGGTCCTTAAGGGTTTTTTTGGGGTCTCAAGCCTTCCTGAAAACGTGTTTGTATGTAGATGCATGTATATAATAAGGAGCACATCCCACCCCCCCGTCCTCCTCAGTTTAGAGGAGGAAAGTTTCCCCTTACGTATAACGAGAGCCATCCATTTCTTTTCAGTTAAATAAGTCCAGGCCCCCAGACAAAGTTCCAAATTGTACATGCCGAGAAATGAGAATATGAAAAGAACAATATAAGAAAAATATTACTTATAATAATCTTCCAATGAGATCTGCATATTAAGGTTACTTTAATGAAAACATAAGGGTTATTATTTATTGAAGGTCAAGCTGTGCGGAGCCCTACTTACTACTAATTCATTTCAGGCAGTACAAGAAATGCGTCATTATTTTTTGTGCTTTCTGGATACACATAGTAAGAAAAAAACCACACAACTCTATTACAAGGAAGCGATTTAAGAAGGGCAGTTAGTGTCCTTCTTGTAAAGACTCGTTAGTCAGAGGAGAGGGATGTCCATTATTATTTCAATAGTCATCAAACTTATCATTATCAGCGCGTCTAACGTTGTCTCTGCAGACACGAACCAACTTGGGTATTGATCCAAGCCATTCCGTGTCCTCTTAATCTATTCTATTTTTATCTAAATAAACTGCTTGTATTGACCTAAATAAAAGCCGCCGTAGTGATTATTATGTGCCCTTAAATTTGGGTGGATTTAGAAATGGTGATTTGGTTTTTACGGCAGTTTTTTGGTTTAAGAGCTAGAGTTTTGAGGCAACATTTCACATCATTAAATGATATTTCTTGGGGAATTCAGAGGCATTAAAGGAAGATGAATTTCCAGGCCTGGTCAATGGCAAAAAGCACCTTCCTTTGATGAAAACAAAGTGTCAATTGGAGGTAGATCTTCGTCAAAGCCGAAGGTCATGGTAGAAGGTTAACAACCCTCTAAAGTATAAAAATAATTGTTTGTTTTTATACAGGAATTGATATGTTTTTTTTCCGGCCCAGGGAGCTGTAAAATCAATGGAGGCAGAAACCTTAATTTATTTTGCCGCTACCTGGGCCACTCAAGGAAGTGGCCCATATCAGAGCCCATATCAGATCACCTCAATGAGTCCATGATCCCCACAAACCACAACACCAGGGCAGTGGGGCAGCTACCCTGGATATCAGGACAGAGCCCGAAAATCGACAGTGTCCCGTAAAAAACAACAGGATTGTTGGGAGGTATGAGTGTATGTAGCACATTCCGTCAGACGTTGAAAATTCAGTATCCACATCAATCCCTCGTCTTATTTAGCACCTTTGTGCGGAGATGTTTCATGATTTAAGATCACCAAGGTGTAGTTTGATTGCTTTTTGCTGCCATTTACTTGCGGTATTGGCACTGACAAAGACCGAAGCAACATATGCCGGAGTATTTATAAGCTCTTCGAATTGTTTTCGGCTCCAATCTCTTCTCCAAATAAATCTCCGGATACAAGCTACCCCTGCTATGCTTGACTTTATATATTCCAGACATTAGAAGACACGTTCTCGTATAAATCAGCCGTTCCCAAGTAAATTATATCCAAGATTATAGTCGTAGGTTTGGTACCAAATCTTTAAAAATATAAGAAAGGAAACTGGATACTTTGTTTCGGAAGGTGCAGTGTATTTAGAACTTCAGACCAGGCTTCCATCCTGTTGTATTAGAAAGAACGCGTTCTCCGGGACGCAATCGAATCCGGGCTTTGGTGCTGTTAAATGTCACATCATAGTTTTGCATTATAATAGGTCATGGCGGTGATTCTGCCTGTAACTCAGAAAACATGACGGAATTAGAAGTCCCTTCCCTGTACTTTTATAGGGCCCCCTTTATAGTGCAAGTTCCTCTCTGCTAGGTTTGATGGGAATTTCTAATCTGTAAAGGTCAGTATGAATATCAAACTATAACCTTTGGATATAAAACACACAAGAAGCAAATGGTTTGTCTCCTGCACCCTGATGGCAAATCTTCCCAATTCCAAGATATATTTTCAAAGTATGCGAGATATTTGGGGGGATTCCATTGTTTATTTTAAGGCAGAGTTAAAAAAATTTAAATTAAAAAAACATTACCCCATATTTTGGAAGCCCATTATATTCGGGAGCGTCCCATATAATTTGGAATAAAGTTAGAGAACCAAAAGCTGTCCCCTTCTTGCTCTATACAGGTTCTCGGAAGGAACTCACAAAAGGGTGTGGTTATGCGTTATTAGATAAGAAAGGGGTGGAGAGTGGGCGGAGGGTGGGTGGAGACAGACTTCTAATCGGCTTTGGTACCTGGAGCCTCTGAGGCTATTGCTTAGAATTCCCGCAGCTGGTGGGCTCATCTTATATTTGTTTGGATGAGATGAAAGACATTGCGTTCACAATCAAATCTCCCAGGTTACCAATCATCAACAAATAATTTGTCAACATCCTGGAGATATGAAATGTTTAGTTTCCATCGCTTGGCTGTTCTATTGAAGGAGAGCTAGAGGTGCGTTCAAAACAACAATATATACACATTCGTAGCCCTTTGAGAACATGTAACAATCATCAAAGTGATAAGAATGGATACAGTCTTATTAACCAAAGCCAAAGGGTCTTAATTGTGAAAATAATGAAATATATCCCTATAAAAGCCACATACAGTCCACTCGCCCTAAGACCAAGTTGCAGGGTAAGACAAGCAGGGTTAGGTTTTTTAGACCATATTCTTATCCCATGCATTGTATTATTGTCTCTACCACTTCTGTTAGGAAAATAAAACTTTTCTCCATTGGATGTTCAAATTTTTCATTTACTTTTTCTTCTATTCTGAAACCAAAGGATATCAATCAAAATAAAACGGCAAATAAAAATTGTCCGAGAACGTATGAAAAACTCTAAAAAATAGATAATAAAATGACGGCATCTGTAATTTTTATAACAAATAAGGGTTTGTGAAAGCATTGACCCTTTGTCTTTCGTTAACCTAATTAACTCTGTAACTATGCACTTTTGCAGATGGAAAATAATTCCTAATGATCGTATGTAATCTCTATAGGCTGAATTCCATTATCTATGAAAAATGCATCTTTTTCCATGTACTAATTTTAGCTCCAGATATCCCCTTATTATGTACAAGGACACGCGTGATAAAACCGCACTTGTTTGTAATAAATTATAGAATCTAGCCCTATATATTATTACATGTAACTCCAATGCCTGAGAGGTTATTCCTCCTCCAATGCAGATTAGATATTAATACCCCTCTACTTTTAAAATGAGTCATGAATACAAAATTAGAAGACAAACTCAATTTAATATAGTCCTTTATTGTTACCATTCAATTACTCCAGCAGTTGTGGTGGAGCACATATTAATTTAGCTCTATTAATGGAAAGGAAATAGTTTTACTCTGTAAAAAAAATTTACAATATTAAATGAGCGACGGAAAATATTTGTATTTTTTCTCTTTGCATTCTGTCGTATGTTTTTGCTGTTATGTTTTATGCTTTTTTTTCCCCCTTACAGTTTTAATGTGACATACCAGATGCTCCTTGAAAATGTAAAAATTAAATTGAAGAAAC
>VKOC01000001.1:59317266-59328249 GCA_009364415.1 Spea multiplicata | reverse complement strand
GGGGACCTGACCCAACACCTCCAGCTGCCTGATCGCTCCATGAGAGCGACAGTGCAGCGTTAACCCCTTCAATGCCGCAATTGCGGCATTTAGGGGTTAATTCCCGTTTTGTATGCGGCTCTGGTGCTGGTGGTCTGCCTGGAAGGCATGCAAGTCCCTCCCTGCAATGGCTGGTCTATAGACCAGCAATTGAGGCAGCTTCAGGGACAGGGGAGAGGGGAGAGGGTTCTTCGGTCTCCACATGAGTGTGGGGACCTGACCCAACACCCCCTGCTGTCTGATCGCTCCATGAGAGCGACAGTGCAGCGTTAACCCCTTCAACGCCACAATTGTGTATAACACATTCGTGGCATTGCAGGGGTTAACATTTGTCCCCACAAGCTTGTGGGGACTAAATTGTGCTCCAATGGAACATCAGTATCGAAAGAGTTAAAAATAAATAAATTTAAAAAAAGCAGCACTGACCTGAAAGTCCAGGGTGCTTCCAGGTCAAACGCTGTGAGTTTAGTAAGTGGGCTGATGATGATCAGATCCCTCCTGACCAGCTGTTCGTTTTAAAAAAATCCTGGCTCCTAACTTTTTTAGCTGGCGCCTGGATTCACAACAAATTTGTCAAGCCCTGCCTTAAGGCCCGGGCTGTGTTTTTTTGGTACAGAGGCCTTTTTAACATTCCTGCGGTGTTTATGTTTAGCTGTCATTTTCTTTTCTCTCATTTAGCGAAACCCACGTTAAATTATATATTTTTCTCGTTCAGGACGAAGGGCTTTCTTTAGATACCATTTTAATATATCTACATATAAAAAATGGTGAAAGAAACGAAAAGGGAAAAAGTTTTATTTTACAAAAAGCTGAAAAAACAAAGACCACAGAAAGACTCCGTCACGGGCATCAGTCACGGCAGAACAAGCTTTTATTTTGCTTAGAATCAAAAGTAGAAATGCTATTCCCCATAACTGGCAACAAACATTTTTCTTTGGATGCTGTATTTCAGCTATTTGTTTTGTTGTTACTACAAGTATTTTGACAAAAGAAACCGCAGACAACTTCCATACAGAGTGTTTAATAAATGCTACGCCTGATACGCAAGAGGGTCATTTCAGAGTCACCGAAGGGCAACATTGGATTTTGTGCCTCTTTAAAGAGAGAGCAGGGGCCGCTGTTCTAGAAAACCACATCCTGGTTTTATACTAAATATATACTGAATTATACTAAACCAGAGACGGTTCACATTATATATATATATATATATATTATATATTATATATACACACACACATACATATATATACACACACACTTTTACACAGAGAAGATCTGGCCGAGGGCTACAACTGCAACAGCGGAAAAGAGAATTACTACTGACTGGCAATTCTGCCGGACACCCGTATAATAGAAAGTTATGGTGGGGTAAAGATGATGGAAAATGCTTCCACTTAATATTAAGTGGGTAGAGATAAGCAGCACCAACGTCATGCAGTATCAATTAACACGAAGATTCATTCATTCACTCTCCCTAATATAATTCTCCGCCACGCTTCACTCGTCTAGTTTGTTTTCAGAGTCCCCGTCACCCCAATGTTTAATTCTCGCTACACGCAGGTAAGTTGATACAGGACGCCAGCTACTAGGGGCCCACACTACGAGACCCCAGCACCAATATACACCCCAATGGAAGGTCCAGGCACAATAACTACTGCTGAGGGACAGTCATGAAACCGGAACCAGATGAAGGACCATGAATGAGATTAAAATATCGTCAGGACTGAAACCTCAACCTGGTGTCTGCAGTTATGGATTTAAAGCTATCCTGAGCCACTACCAGAAAATCTGTGTAGCGGTAAACCGTCAAGACTTTATCTATATAAATACTTAGTATCCAACGCTAATGTCACAGCGTCCTCGGCTTGGGGTGTCCCAGGGACCCTCCACCACGCCCTAGCTATGAAAGTGCATAGTGTAATTTTTTTTTTTATCTAGTCTATCCACAAACTCCTTTACAAGAAATCACAGAAAAGCGCGAAAAGATGCAAGAAATGAAGGAAAGCACAGCCTGACAATATAGCCGCTGCAGCTGGAAATTGGAGATTTGTACTATAAACACGCTTTATAAAAGATCAGCGTGAATGAAGGGTCCGCTGAGTGCCATTAAAAGCGGGACACTAAAAATGCGTTGTGACGGAAGCTTAACGCGTACAGAGTAACTTATAAAAGGCTCTAAAATAGCAGCGGAGCTGCTAACAAACCTTATTTTGATTGAGGGGGTCATTTCTTAGTCTCTGTTTGTTCTTCTGCAATTTACTGGGCATCATCTTTCCCGTTCTGAAGTCAAAACTGCTGAGGTCAACAGTGTTCCCCAGGTACCTGGCCAACTGAGGCTTGCTTCTGAACTTCTTACCGGTTGGACTAAAAAAAAGAAAATATTTTAGTACCGTTATCCGCGTTAAAAATGAAAGTGGGAACCTAGTTTTAAAAAAATGGGCTCCAGTAATGGAGCGCAGAAAAAAAATGAAGTAAATAAAAACACTTTTAGGGCATATTTGCTTTGTTTTAAGCTCATCCAACTCCAGGCACCAAGGGCCGCACACGGACCATCTACCAAGTTACTCTTATACCCACAGCATACAAGGCCGCTTATTGCGGACATGCTGATCTCTCCATGGAGAAGCAATGGTTAGCCCTGTACAATGCATACTTTAACTGGTTAAAAAAAAAAGCCCATAGAACGTTTTCATTATGTTTTTGCATTTTATTATATTGCATATTTAGTTTACATTTCCTAAAAATCTTTCCATTAACCCACCAGTGTCCAGCATTACATTTAATTACTACATATACGACAGCAAAGCCCAAATAATGTGTAACCTACAAAACTAGACCATTCCAGAAAAACCTGGACGACAATAGGGCAGGAGAAGCGTTTGAACGGGGTCCGGCAGCAAGCTTACTCCTGCATTGTTCGCCTACGCGGAAAAGAACCTTTCCTGCATAATCAGCTAAAGCGTAATATTGTGTGTGTGTGTGGGGGGGGTATTAAGCTCCCTCCCCCACTTAATTTATCTAATAGATGTGGTTGTACATCAATTCCGATTTTAGCGACATAAGGGGTATCACGATAACGCAAACAAATACAGGTAGAAACTACAAATCCCATCACTCATCGGTATTTGTCCCCGCTTTATTGACTGACACCCATACACACACAGCCAGCAAGCACCCCCCGGGGGGACTGAATCAGGGTTTTTTCCAGCATGGTAGACAGCCGATTAAACCATTCTTGGACACTATGGTAGGGAGCAGCCATATCGGCGACTTTAAGACAGCGATCAGATACAGTTACAGACCGATCAAACCCTTCTCTTCTCCTTAAAATGAGCCTGTTTAGAGTAAACCCATGAGAGCGCTTACAGAGCACTTCCATACGCATCCTTCGTTAGCAGGGCTGTCCCTTTAAATGAAACTTTAATGAAGTCTTGTTTTCCAACTTATAACAAAAAAAAAAATGCACGGCTTTGCATGCAGTCAAATAAACCGCAGTCCATGCAAAAACATGGACTCCAATACGCATACATAAAACATGGAAATAAGGCTGGTTTAGTACTAACGCCGTCCATCAGAGACGGTCAACTGTAAGACAACCAGAGTATGACGGGAGCCGCCATTCCAAAACAGCTGCATAGTAACCTATTGGAAACCCACGATCCATGTTCATATATCCCTGTAACAAACACGCATATGCCGGGGCGTCACACAGGCCACCGCGGGCATTTATTCCCCCGAGCGGGCGGTCTATTGAAGGGAGTCTCCGCGGGTAAGTAACGGTGCAGTGTTTTCACACTTCCAAACATTTAGACGTTCCGGAAATAGAATACAATCTACTAGACAAACACCTCTGCTCCTCACCATACAGGCTGTGGGGGGAAAAGTTACCCCCTTAATTACCCACCCGGACCTCTAATGAAAGCCTATGGAGGAACCAATTTCATTAGCATTACCATAAAGCATCAGCTCAGTGTGGTGCCTTAGCCGGGAAAGTCACCCAAAGTATCACATGACCGACAAGAATGGGCGCCTCCTGGTCGGCCAATTAAAGGAGTTAGTTGCAAGAAAATGAAATAAAATCCACATTACTATATACAGCACTGGGGTCCGGTTTAGGTACTAAACCAGCCACATGGAAGCTTAGACACGGTACCAATAAGGTCCTATACGATGTATTCAGTCTCAGGTTTACTAGTGAAGGGTAGAAAGATGGCATCTTATGACATCATGGAGATGCGGTCTTTATTAAGGTGAGCTGACCGTCTCCTCCGCGATCCGGAGTGAATCGCCCTGTTGAAGTTTTCCTTGCTTCCCGCACGGTTTTGTATCTGGGTTTGCCGGTGGAACTACACCAGCTAAGGAGTGTTACAAAGAGTTTTCCATCAGTGCTGTATAATAAACATACAAAAAATATATCTATATATTAAAATAAAATGGGGGCTGGATCAGGATGGAGGGATCTGCGCTCCAAAACCCAGCCATCTACTCGCTAGGAAGAGCTTAGAGGAGTTTATTAGTCAATCTGTTTTCTCGTGTTTCAGTTCCACAGAACATCAAACCAAAATCATTTCAAAAGCTCAATTTTCTGTCTTTTAATGCAGTTTTCAATGCTATGAGTGACGGCTGCACCACTAAGCCGTTTTCCCTCATCAGACAGACGAAATCCTTACATAAACTTACCCCCAAGGCGTTTTTCCCGATGTTTCTTAAACCAGCCGAGTGATTGTGGAATTGGTGTACCAAGAAAAAAGAACAAAAAAAAAACCCAACAAACTGACCAAGAAGGCTTGAATTTGGCACATCATAAAAAAAAAAAAAGTCAAATCTCCATCTATCTGGGGGCACAAATCCATCTCCTCCATGGCCCTGAAAGGTGCTGCATCACCTAGGGTGCCTCATAAAATATCCCCATGTAACGAGAAGTAAAAGAAACCTCATTGGTCATTTTAGTTTTCTCCTCCATGCTCTTGGGCACTTAAATGGTGTATACAGATGCTACCACGCAACATATCCCACAGTGCCATCCTTGCCCCCAAACAGTCTGCATGTGCCATCCATCCCCCTGCCCATACCCTCCGGGAAGACTAAGCCAGCACGCAGGACGTACATGTGATGTCACTTTCTGCATGCTGGATCAGACACAACATCCAGGTAGAGACATCAGATGATCTCTACACTTCCAGTGCTGCCTAGCGGCTTTAAAGGGGCAGACAAGTAGAACGAGTGGGCACAGAGGTTGGCCGGGGGCACATAGAACGGCGGGTCCGGTCACAGCTGCAACCATGATTGTTATGCCCCTGCCTCTGTATATCACAGCAGTCTGACTCGCAGCCTTCCCAGATCTTCAACAGGCCTTCTGTGATGCCAGAAATTGACTGTCAGACCAGGGCATTCCAGAGGGGACAAGAGGACCCCCATTAAAAGGTTTTGGACAAGAAAGTACAGAAACCTGGTACATTATTTTAAAACAGGAGTATGTTTATTTAACACAAGAGCACTATTTAATAATTATGTATTTCAGGTGGGACAGTATCTTTAAATGAAGGCAAGGCTAACATAGTAATATAGAATGTAGCGTTTAATGACAATATAAATGGCAATAAAACTGTACTATCAATAAGCAACAGTATCAGCATCACTCGATTGCCTCATCATAACATGGGATCCACTAAACGTGTATTATATGGGCCGACTCGGCCCTTCTGGCACCAGGAACGGCCTCGGTAATACAGAGTGATTTCAGAGAGGTGAACATTAAACGTTCCTGCGATATTAGTGAATATATCCCCATTACAAGCTGCAAGCCGGGCTTACTCGGCTCCTTTTATCATTTATTTTCTACACTCGAAGTCTGCAGGCGAGTTGAGTATTTGAACGCAGCCGTCCAAATATGCATTAGAGAGGCCAAACCTCGGACAGCTTCTCCTGCAAGTAAAGCCGGGTCAGCAGCAGACACCGGATCGGTTGCGGCGGAGAGTTCCGGAAAGACACATCGCAGACATATAGCCAAATCTACCGCCGGCATATCTTAAAGAAACCATAAATGTGCCGATTTACAGATCCTTTATGTCTTGCACACTATTACCCTCAGTACCCATTCGAGGAGACAGTCGGGTGGTAAAATTTTCCATGACTTTAAAAAAAAAAAATCTGGAGACCGGCATTGACTCTTAATGAACTCTGCCATAGAGTTCAAATAGGATACAATCTACAGCCTTGACATATTTCCATGAGAGTTTCCGGAAAGTTCACGGTTACATGATGGACAGCACACCCCCGTAGTGTCAGTATACTGTGTTATGTGTGCGTTCTTTGGGGAAGGGGACAATCCGGGACTTTAGAACCGAGTACAGAGCTCCATTCACTGCACCCAACCGAGGGCCGTGTGATACGGGAAGCATCCGCTGCTGTTGAAGGAACAGTAATACCCAGCTGGTCTTATGGGAGAAGCAGACAGCCCCTCATTAGCGAGTCAGTAGAAGGCAGCGGCACAGGGTATTCTCCTCATAAACAGGATAACATACCAGAAAATTACAAAAAAAATTTGAAAAAATACATTTTAAACAAAAAAAACCAAACAGTAATAATAATAAAAAAAATAAGACAGAAGCCAAGGGGACTGAGATTTAGGATAGCAGAGCAGCCTGTAAGTATCTTCCCAGAGTGTTTGACTTCATGCGGTTCCTGTTGTGAAAGAAGAACAGTCCGTCCATTAAAGAAACTAAAACCAAAAGTATCCGTGTATAGCCAAGGCTTCAGCAAGTTTTATCTATTTTTTTTTTTTTTACCCAAATGTTTGCAAAATGTTGGAATTAGCATATATATAGGTTTCAATGACTCCTAGAAACCCAGTATATCCTTGACCCAACATCATGGTAAAACCAACCCTATCGGGTGATGAAAGTGAGAACAAACATGGCCGGCGGTGGCTTATTCACTTCGTTTGGTAGGAGTTACAGGTGCTTGGATATATTAGGGAGCCGATTCTCACCACAATGCACAGGGAATCTTTGTTCCTAGAGAAAGTGTTTGTCACTGCGGGGTGAGCCGTAAACAGGCCGCCGAGCCCTAATCCGGCAGGGAAGGGGTGCATGACCTAAACGCCCCGCTGCATCTTGTGTCGCTGGCTATATAAATAGCTGGCTAGAGCTGGTCTGCGACTACAGCCCACACTTAGAAGACACCGGCAGGAGCTGAAGATCGGATGACCGGAGAGAAGAAGTGAAAGAGGAATAAGTCAGACGAGACAGCGGGGGGGGGGGGGATTTGGGGTCACAAGCCGGGCGAGCTGAGCCACCATGTAACAATTCAGTTCAGCAACTCCGTTAAGCGATACAAATTAGCAAAAATGGTGCATTTGTCCAGCAAATGTTTTGTTACACCAATGATAAAGTATTAAAGGGTCTAATGTCCCCCCACCGACAGCCACACTATAAAAGAATGCAAAAACAATCAGTTCCCCGAGGTAGAAGCTGCAGCTGCCTCTGTGGTCCAGCCAGCCTTGCCATGTGCCGGGAGATGCATTCAGCTGAAAACACCGACGGCATGGAAACGAGCTGCCGGGGCGCAGATATATTATATATATATATATATATAATATATATATATTATAATATATATTATTTATATATATATATAGGGGGATTCTGTAGAATCCCCCCCATACACTCGCGAGGGAGACACCAGACTAAGAAGCCCGACACGGCCATCATGCGCAGTAAAGAGTCCCTTTAAGGAGTAAGCGTAGGAGGAAAGGAGATGAGGAGTTTTATTGGATACGTTTGTACAGAAATAAACCCAGAGAAACGCATTGTTTAGGCAAAGAGTCACACATATTGATGTAGGGACTACATTTCTGACGGGGGTAGTGATTATTTCTGCTTTATTATATTTTTAGGTGTGCATTTCTTTTTGGGCCAAAAAAAAAATACTAAAAACTGTAATTATTCCCATGTGCACATAAAATATAATTAAAGCTGTAAATTAACGAGCAGCACGCATCATAATATCTATTAATGACATAGCACTGATGTTAGACTGATCGTTTCCAGCCCTGCGGTAGGATCAGGTATCACTGGCCGCACGCAGACCTGACGAGCCGAGCCGCCTATTTCACAACGGCCTTGATCGTTCACCTTTACTGCGATTCGTACGCGCAGATCACCCAGACGCGCTTTACGCTTCTCCAGTCCTGTAGTAGGTCTTAAAGAAACATCTGACTTTCAAGCACAAGGACCAGAGAGCATCCAATATATAAATAGATAAGTTTGGGGTCGCTCGGCCGTTTCCATGGAAAACAAGGACATTTCTGGCTGTCACATAATTTGCAAAAAAATTCTAATTAGCCTTTTATCCTTAGACTTGGATCAGCGACCACAACCTGCTATTGGGACAAAGGAGTGATGGGAGTAGTAAAGGGCCATTGGGAGACAGGAGTGATGGGAGTAGTAAAGGGCCATTGGGAGACAGGAGTGATGGGAGTGATAAAGGGCCATTGGGACACAGGAGTGATGGGAGTGATAACGGGCCACTGTATGCCTATGAATCATTAAAAATCAGTCGCTCATCTCCAAACGCGTTATCCATGCTTCCTGTGACAGTTTGAATGCCCCCCCTTATACCGCACCCCAGTTGCCGGGTCCCGCTGAGTACTGAATGGTTTTAAATCATTTTCCCCAAATGTCTTTATACGCAGGAAGTAAGAAGAGCTGTGGTTTTCTCCAGCAGCCGAAGGGTTAAGTTTGTTGGAAGCGCAGGAATGTTCTTGGTTGCTTCATAGCTGTGGGCAAGAAGGGATCTGGTAGGAATGGGAGTTCTCCGCAGATCTCCTCCCTGGCCGAGGCTCTCTGTCCAAGAAACGCATGGATAGAGAAATTCGGGGGCCACCGGCGGACTGGTCCCACTGCTCAGGCCGTGAGCCACCCCACAATAGAGCCTAGTACATAAGAGTCCCGGGGGGTCTCTATTCTCTAATGTGGATTACGAAGGGACTGGTGATAAAAAGAGCTGCGAAGGAATAATAGTAAACCCTATCAATCAAGGCGAGATTAGTAAAACGTTACTGCGAACACTTCACGGCTGACGGCTTTCTTTACGACGTTTGTGAAGCCAAAGCGGCTCGCGTTCCCCTCGCAGGCGGGCCGGGCCAGCGAGAGCTCTGCAGGCGCTTTCTTCTTCTTGGCCGTGAAGGAGTTAATGTCCTTTCTGCGAGGCTGACTCATAGCCGTAGCGTCAGATGCCCACACGCCGCCTGTCCAAGCGTTACTCAGCCTGAAAACATCCGGTGAAGAACGACTCCTACAACTCTCAGCCAGCTATGGGGCTAGCAGATGGAAAATGCCGCTATAGGTTACTGTATACCAGCAGAGTCCGGCACACGAGAGCTTCTTTTCCTTCGGCTACTTCGGGGTTACTTTACAACCTGAAACCCGGGGGGGCGGGGGGGGAGTAAAACAAAGTCAGAGACCCCAAACTCTACCGGCTATTTTAAGACTTTTTAACCTTTTTTGGCATTTTTCTCACTGGAGAGCAGCCGAGATGACTCAGGACACCCTTTGAGATTTTGTAGACTAGATGTTATCGCCATGAAGTCGCTCAGCCCCTATAAAAGCGCTTTAACGGAGTTTGAATCACTTTGTGGCCGAGAGGGAAACGTCTACATTCTATCTGATCGTATCCTGACCTCCCTGTGCGCTGATCACACAGCGATCGGTAGGCAGGCTTCCGCAGCCGTGCTTTCCTGATCACGGCACGTATGTTAAGCAGCAGGGGGTCATGAGAAATCCCGGCAGGGGTCTACGCTGACAGATTCTTCCTGTAGCCCAAGCGCTGACACCGCAGGAAGGGACGCTGCGCTTCCTCTGCGGCATTTAAACGCTGTCTGTACGCGGGGTTACGTGTCAGAACAAAGACAGACATATCACGAACACTGGGGAGGACCAAGGAGAACGGCCATAAAACGCCCCACCCCAGAGATGGATTTATATTTTCAGAAGGAAGCAGCGAGAAACAATATTCTTAAATTATTTTTGTGCCCCCTGTACCGGGCATTTGATCAGCTGACCAATCCTAATATCCAAAAAATAAAAACCCACGCAGCGTATCCTTCCCCCCAGCCTGTGCAGCGAGCGGCCGAGGGTGATAGGGAGTGAAGTATGACATCATCTCAGCACGTTGGTGACTAATGCAGAAGAGACGGGAAGCGGAGGGCAAAAGGCCAATGACTGCACTTAGGTGAGCGTGCCCAGACGTTGCTGATCGGTGCATGTAAAGCGCTGCCCCGCAAGTCACACACTGTTACTCGGTTAGTGGGGGCTGTATGAGGGCCGATGGCGGAGGTCACGCAGCCACATGTGGTTAGAAGGAAGGCTTCACACATTAACGAGATGTGATGTCACCGAGCGACGCTCCTTCACTTACCGGTCTCAGGCACTTCCCGACTCCCTTTCTGAACACGCATTATCTCCATCATACGTACAGTCCTCACACGCGTGTTCCGGAGTCACATACACGGCGTCTATACAGGGTCCTGTTTCATCTCATGAAGCAAATCACTCTCCGTCACTCATCCTAATCCTGTATACTCGGCACTCTACACTCCAACCCTGAAGTCTGCCACAAAAGCTAGACTCCTGTGATTCACACCGTGTCGCACTCCCCGCCATGAACATGGGGTACAACCTCCCCCAACACACAGTGTGCTTCCTGCTGCATCACACAGTGACATCATACGCCACATCTCTGGCCCCATCACATCTTGGCCCGCAGAGACACTCGATACAACATGCGTTATATCACCTTATACAATTACCATCCATCTGCCATATACATCGGGATATACGGGGCGCCATAACCCCTACCATATACACCGGGATATACGGGGCGCCATAACCCCTACCATATACACCGGGATATACGGGGCGCCATAACCCCTACCATATACAC
>VKOC01000001.1:59304595-59315619 GCA_009364415.1 Spea multiplicata | reverse complement strand
AAGCACAGAATCTCATGGCAGATAAGCACCATTCGGTCCAACTAGTCTGCCTGTTTTTCCTGATGTAAAGACTCAAACCTTAGTCTTAGATTCAGGATAGCCGTATCCCAATCCTTTTCCACTTCTGATGGAAGGCTGTTCCACTTAATACTTCTGAGCCTCTAGTTTTCTATTATGGACAAAGTATCCATAATATTTCACAAGCACTTTGTCATTCTAATGCACTGTGCCACGGAATCCGTCATTTGCAAATACCCATTACTTGATCCCATCTCGTGGGCATTTAAGTGGTAGTGTGGTAGCCACAGATCAAAGGGACGCAGTCTAAGTATCCCCAGGCTCAAAGTATCTGGATGCTGAAAGTAAATGTGCAAATGTTGGTATCTTCTTTTAAGGCAGTTAATACATACCCCAACATTTGAGGTGTACTAAGTGAGTATTGAGGAGGTCCTGCTACAGGTAGGGAGGGGTGGGAAAAACCCATGAGGGTTTGGGACCACCAGCTCGCCATTCCCAAGGAGCCACCGCTCTTTGCAGATAAACAAAGAAGAAAGCACTGCTGATTGACCACATACTGACTTCTTGAACTAGCAATGTAAACAGGTTGCCATACTTACAGACAGGTGTAATTTCTTTCTACCGAGATTTTGTGTGTTGGAATTTTACCTCCTTCTTATATGTATCTACCCTGCGATAGTTTGTGTATTGCCACCTACATGGACTGCATGTGCGATCTACATGTACTGTATAGTATGTACAACCGCATCTATTGGTGGTGAATCTGTTTTTGTGTACATAGCATGTATTGAATGCACAGCTATTTAAAAATAATAAAGTATTTTACCGAGGATAAAGACTCTCCATATACAACTTCACTTTCCTTTCTTCCGGTATTATTTTTATAGAAACCTGCCAGGTAATTTCACCTCCATTGTAGACTAATTTTCTTGCACCTAAAAAAGAAAAGCAACATCGATTTTGCACACATTTTAATAATAAGTGTAATAATCAAATTATAAAGAATTACAATGTTATTTTATCTACTGCTATGAGTTATCTGGCCTGCCCAATCAAAAAAAAAATGCTTATTTCTAAGCACTCTTTTGGAGGCCTCATTTACTCCTTTTTGCCTGCCTTTCTGGGGACATATCCCCTCAATCTGCCCATTAAAGCTGCCTGATGATAGAGCGCACTGACAGGTGCAATACATTATTAAAGTTTCCAATTCCAGCATAGAATGTAAAAAATATAAGAAATCGGTCCCAATATTTGTCAGGTGGGTTGAACTTGGAAGATTAACATACCAAGTTGCTTGTGTGCTACTGGAAGGAGGATTTCAAGCATTTTCTACACTTTCCCATAATATAATAACAAAGGAAAAATATTCAAACACAGATGGATATTCTCAGTGTATTCTTCTTTCCATTCTCGATGACAGTGTAAAGCAGCTGAAATGTTTGGAGATGCTTAGTCCCCATAATTAATTACTGGATTGGAAACATGATGGGAGCTTGCGTTGATGAAATTGAGAAAACTAAATAAAAATAGAGCCTCAACAAGGGTCTCCAAGGTCGTGTGTGAGGGATCATCCCAGTTATAGCACGTTGATTTTGTATGAACTTTAAAATCATAAAGGATTTCACATAGTACAGGAGGGAAGTGTATGAGGTCAAAGTCTAAAAGTAGAGGGCTGGAGTTTTAGATGTAACCTAAGGAAGGTGGGTAGCTAAATGGAACAACCTTCTGGTAGCGGTCGAGGAAATACAATATTATTTCTCATTGTATCCCTTCTCCGTTTAGTGAATGGAGCCCAATTGCTCCTGTCTTTAAAAAAAATAAAAAATTTGGGAAACCATTAACCGAACCAAAACACCTTAAAAGGATGACAAGAGAAAGCAAATATGAACAAATTATACACAGAAACAAGTAAGAAAAGTCCAGAATACATTATATTAAAGGGTGCGTAAGTCAAATGTTCTTACACAGGCATCACAAACAAAGAAAGGGAGATGGTGTTTGGATTTAAGTCGTACCTTCAAGATCATAAAAATACTTCCAGACCAACTTATTTTCTGATTGTGGGTACCGATGTGTCGCTGGCTCTGTTAGGTTTGGGGGAAGATTAATTATATTTCCTTGTTTTTCATGCCTGAAACCTCTGATAAAGTCAATTCCAGCTTTTGGCTGCAGAAAACAAAATAAAATGTAAAAAGTGAATCATCCCTAAAAGCTATCTATCTATAGAACCTTCTGTCTAATGCTCTGTCCCTTAATAATTGTCCAGCACAGTTGGGTAAAGCCCCACTTCTATCTACTTTATAACTTTTATTCAAGATGTTGGTGGCTGTCTTTAGGTTTTGTGTGTAAATCTGTAAAAAAAAAAACCCAAAACATCTAGTTTTTTACGCATTAGGTGCGCTTCACAAGCGAGAATGGCTAAGCTGTATAATGTCAAGAAATATGTCAGAGCTTTTTATTTGCATACGAGGGCAGGTCTCAGGTCTGCCCTTTGTGCTCCTTATAGGAGACGGAAAGGAAAACGTGGCCATGAAAGAGCCAAGGCTAGCCACACAAATGAAGGATTTTCCCCCGAAAAATATATTTAAAAAGAGGAGTTTACAAAACATGCATGGGGACTAGGCATGACCAAACACCATTCCCCAACCATGACATTGAACACACTGACCCGGAAGCCCAACAATCCGCTCTGAGTTCTACAGCCTCCAGGTAAAATCAGAAGTGTTCTTAGGCATGACTATTTTGTCACAAGGAGTTATTAAAATCTGTTCCTTGTAAGCATAAGTTTTGTTCACTTACGTTAAGCGTTCTTGTCAATATGTCTTCAGTAGTCGATGAAAAAAGGAAATCTACTTCAGCCGTGAAAAACTCATTGTGTGTAGAGAAAAATAGCACAATAACCGACTCCACGTCCCCAATGTTCTTTATCCACTGAAGGTTATTTCGGGGTATGAAAAAGATTTGACCACAAGACACATTGTACGTGAGAGCTGGCTCTCCGTTTTCATGCATTACCCCTATCCATACGGTCCCCTTATAAATCATGAAGAAAAAATTGTTCACATAATGTATACAATTAATCTTTTTTCCTAAAACATGCATTTAAAAATATTTGTACACATACATAGAGCTAAGCAAATTTTATACTCTTCTACTCTTGGAATCTTAGAGCATGGCCACATACTTATTAACATTAAAAGGAATATTGATATTTTTAGTTCATGTTACCGATTTCTTACATTTTGATTGTAGTAATTTGGAATGCTGTTACTTTTCTTTACCTGGGAAACAAAACCATGAGTGTTTGCCTGTAAGTTCCAGTGGGGAATGCGCAAGCCCCCACGTTTTATACGCAAGATACACAGAGATATTTTTGATTGGTGTTTGTTAATGCTTGCACCAAACGCTCTAGCTTCTTCACTCGCGTAATCACTGTCATTCATTCTGTATCTTGCACATCGCAGGTCTCCTCCTTCAAATTCCTCCATCTGGACACAAAACAAACAAGAACAAAATGGTAAAACTAGGAAATGATATTCATATTTTTTGATTACACATAATTTATTGAAGGACAATGGATCAGGTGCGAAGAAAAACATAGGATAAATGGGTTATAACATTAAGACAGATCATCCTTTGACCCTTCTTTTGTCCTAATTGGGGTTGGGGGCATGGACAACACCTTAGCCATGACATTAACTTCCTTAAATTCTACACACTTCCTAATAGCAAAATCTCTCTTTTTTTTTTTTTGAATTCCACTTATTCTTCTTTGAGCCAAAGTCTCTAAATAATATACAATACTCGGTTATTTAATTTTCTGTTATTTACCATGAATCCAAATAAAATAACAGTACCTGAGATTTCCAGAGGTGCATAACGTACTGAAATGTAACATCTACATTTTTAACTATTTCTGCAGCGGGTGGTTGGGTGGTAGGAGTGTACGGGTGCTGGGGGGCTGGAGTTTCTGAATTAACAGCTTTTGGTGGCAGACGTCCAATGAAAATAGCCGAAATGATGGCTACCCCTATGGCAGTGATGATAGTGCTGGTCGTGAGACAAATGATAAAGGTTTTACATCCTTGCCAGTATCTCTCCTCCTGGAAGAAAAAAAATGGATTTTGTGCTCCATTGTTTCATTTTCGATACCTTATAAACGAATCCTAGGGTTGTCGTTACATGTAGAATTAATTATGACATCAGGGTGATGTAATTGTGGTTTCTGCACTAATGGCATAAAATTGTGGATAAAAGCTGGGTTAATGGTTGGGATGATATAGGAGATAAAACCCATCTCATCTCTCTTCTCTGTCATATCGGCAACAATCCCTAACCAAATAAAAGGGATGGGGATCCTACATAGTCTTTATCATTACATTATTATTTATTAATACAAGTTATAGCTTATGCATTTTGATATTTCAATATAAATGGTTTTGGATGTACACAAGATTATTTTACCACGGACAGTCTATGGATGGATTAACTGAATCCATCCCCATGACTCTTTAGTCGACCCAACAGCGGCCAAGCAAAATTACTTCTCCTGACATAAGACATAGGCTGTTGGAAGAATGAGGAGAGGTGCTGTTGTAAGGGAGATGGTTTCATAGCTCCGTATCTCGTAGTGTTCCTCCCGGCAGCCATGTATTGGTGTACAGACTTCTTCTTAAAGTACCTACCCCCCTTCTTTTACTATAAAGTATCAGCGTTCTTTTTTTATATTTATTATATGCTTGGTAAAGGATGTAGACACTTTTCTTGAACATGCCTGATCAACAACCCTTTCTATTATTAACAACGCATTGTACACTTTTGTTTGCTACTTTATATACAATCATTCTAAGTACCATTACCTCTACTTGTAATATTCCACACTTTCAAGTGTGTGACTCATTTAGCTTCTAATTAAACCTTTTATTGCAATGGGGATACGAGCCAAAGAGAACCCATTATAGATCGAAATGACTCATGTTTAAGTATGCATAAGCCGGTAAAGCATGGCATTGAAGTATAATGATAACTTAAATGACTGCTTTCATCTTGAAGTTCACAGTTGTTTGGTTGCCATTGCTGACTAACCTAGAACATAAAAAAATATAAAAAGGAAAGTAATTACTTTAGCCCCCCTGATTGTATTGATTGCTGTTATTGATCGATTTGTCTCACTACTCAGAACTTTACTCAATAAAATGCTCTGCAAATTGTATCCTAATACTATAACCCCGGGAACCCCCTAAACAAACAATGTATATGAAAGTGCTTTTTAGGTACTTTCATATGCATTCTTTAGAGTTGAAAAAATGCACTAACTATTGTTTAGTGCCACTGATTGGCTGCTTGAAGCAGCCAATCAGTGGAAGGGAAGCGCTTTGCTAAAAACTAATCAACAGGGGTCTCAACCGAGGGTCTCCCAAGCTAGTCGTGGCAGGTGCTTATTGGGCCGGGAGTAAGAGGGGAAGTGAGTGGTGAGTGGGAGGGTGGCCAAACAATCTTTCCTTACTCAGAGTAAGGTCACTCAAAGACCGTGGTAAGTAGCACTTCACCCAGAGACTCCAGATCAAATAAATGTCATATAAATATAAATATCATTCATGTTCTGGCATGATACACGTGATTTAGGATTTATTTTTAAAACACTCAAAAAACCCCTAATCTCACAAAAATAATATAGTCCTTTTATTAAAAGTCGATCAACCTCAATATAAACTCAGTCCTGACTGAGGACAACAATATAAATGTTACCTAGAGAGATGGTGGTAGATAAGTGGAAGAAGATTCATACAGTGAGGTCATTTAAACATGTATAGAGTAGTTATAACGTTATCCTAAATATAAGATAAATAAGACAAATAAAACATGAGGTTTTTACAGCTGGAAAAAAAATGTCCAAATGGTTCATATTTGCTGTAAAATTCTATGTTTCCATATTTCCAACTCAAGTATATTTAACATCAATTTAAGCGCGAAAATATTGTGTGAAATTGTTTTACGTTTCCAATGCTTTTAGCACAACTTAACCTCTATATACCTTTTTGTCCTTGAGGCTTGTCCTGCCCTACTTACCTATGAACCAATTTAACTATTTTGGAAGCTATTCAATAAAATGCGTCAAATTATCTGACTTACTGGCTGTAACCAATTTTTGAAGCTGAAACCAATTTAAAAGGAATTCACAAATAGAATAAAAAATGTAATAACCATTACATTTCAATATAGTGCGTGGGGTAGGTTCTTTGCCCTTCAAATATCAAAAGATATATATGAAAAAAAACCTACAACCTACTGCCAACTAACAATACTTAAATTATAAAAAATAGGAAAAATATTCAAATCAAGTAGAAAAATACCTTGAACTGTTAACCGTGAGTCAATTACTGCAACTACGATCCTTAAAATAAATAAAAAACACGAAAATATTCAAAACAAATACAAGTAAAAAAATACTTGACATTGTCGAATTTCAAAAATTATAATTATTAAATAAAGCATTATTAGTAGGCTATTATAACATAAATGTCTCAATAACATGCCATTAAGCTTCAATGTAAAAAAAAAAGTGCAAGTTTGTAACCAAGAGAAAAACATAAAAGTACTATCATGTCATATTACAAAACATATATAGAATGATAGAATTTGATGGCCCCAGTCGCCCATCTAGTCTGCCCATTTTTTTCTCCTGTAAACCTTAATCAGTTCTTGGACATTGGGGAGCCATATGCCAATTCCATACATTCCCTTAAATTCCCTTAAATACTGCATTAAACTTTACCACTTCGGCTTGGTGGCTGTTCCAATTATCCATCAACCTTTCAGTAAAGTAATTTCATTTTGTTAATTATTAATATGGATCACCACCTACTTACCCTGTTAAAATAGTGGGATAAAAATGTCTTGGGCATTTGGACTTCTCAGTTGTGCGGCGCGTAAAAGCCTGGCCACAGTCCTACACAGAGAATGTTCGGTTATGTTTTTATAATCATATATTACGTTAGTCGTTTGACTGGACCGTTGGGATACTTTTCAATGATGAATTAAAGTGACTAATGCATAGAAATGTCATATTTTATAATTCATCTTAAATACATTAAGGAATCCTTCCCACGCTGTTAACTAGCCGTTTAACACATGAGCCTTTATGAATGATCTCACGTTATATTTCAGAATTTCACTAGACCTGATTGTTTGTTTAAAACGTTGCTATTAATTTAACCTGGAACAATAATTGTCCTGACAATTAAAGCCAGATGCTTCTCAAGTGGACTCACCTGGAACATTGCTGAGTTTGAAGGACTCTGTTCAACAATAAATTCAAAGGCTTTCATCAACACAGATGATGTCTTCACGTTGCATCAAAATGAATTTGTTGGTTTTAGAGATGTTCTTCCAAACAAAAAAGGGATGTCTATTATAATACATTCATATTATAATTTTTTTTTTTTTTACAAAAAATAAGAATATTCAAAAGTGTAGAATATTGTTAAACGTAAAATCATAGCTAGTGAGAAATTTAATATTTTATGTAACAGGAAAAAAAACAAAAACATTTTTCATTATCTAAATAATTATCATTACTAAAGTCTTGTGCACTGGTTATCGGACTATTTTTAAAAAAAAAAAAATATATATCAGCTGTTTTGTTTCCTATAAATAGATATTTGCTAGTTTCATCTTATTTTTGGAATTACATAAGTTTCCAAAAATTCTGTAAAGAGCGGAATAGTTAGATTGTTTCAGAACACAAATGGCCAAAGAGAAACTAGCAGCAGAAATATTGAGAATTCTGAATAGCTAACGCTAAATAACAAACAATTCACAACCAGCTTGTAGAAGCCTTTACTCGTGGCTGGAACCTACATTGTAGGGCTCTTGTTTAATTAAAAAAACATCTCTGTCTTCCTTTTGAACATGACGAATACCTGCCCTTTTAAGCCATGGCCCTGAAACAAGGATTGATGAAATATCCAAAGTAGATTCGAATTTTTGATAAAAACAATAAATATGATTTCATAGCATTCTAAAACAATTCCCATGTTCTAAATTCCTTTTATTATTATTAAGGACAACACACGCGGCTATAACTTTTGAGCAGTAAACGTTGTGAAATGCGCTGTACCGTATAGTTCAGGTCATATTGCTAACATAAAACTGAAGCTAAAAATCAATAATAATTGTTTGACTCTAGAAGATTGATTTTAATTGTGATTTTTAAGAGCTGCCAAATGCATGGGTGTGCAATGTGTACAATGCCTGGGGATGAGATGTCAGGATCTACAACGTTGTATTATCATAATTACTGTATATTAACCTAAAACTGCACCCCTTATTAAGGATAAGTAACCACAAAGACATGCGATTGTGGTCACCCTCGTTAAGATCATTGTTAAGAAATTAGTTATCTGTTATAATTTAGTTTGATCCCTAAGAAATGGCGGATCTCCTTCATCTTCGTTCTAGTGTAGATTTTTCTTTCCTTAATGAATTGATTTGCTTTGAGAAATGCTTGTAATAAAACTGTTATTTCAGACGTGGCTTAATACCCTCATGACCTTTAAAAATAAATTATTAATTGCCACTGAATTGTTTCATTAGGTTCAACTTTTACTGAAATCTTAAATTTGTGATTTTTAATTCAAGTTTCAATTTATTCTTTTTTTTTATTCTGCAATAATTCCTACTCTTCCTCTTCAAACTGGTTGGCCGAGTTTGGCCATTGTCCCTATTGAGCACCCAATATCTGGTTCCTCCATGGACAATCATGGAGAATGGTCCTCAAACCTTATCTATCTGTTTGCCCCTTTGAACATTATTTGACTCTTGTTTAATACCCCCGTATGAGGTTTTTGGAACCCCATTACTATAGCGTACCTTAAATATGTATGTATCTGTCCTGATCACTTATCACCTCTTGGAAAAAGGGGGTTGCCATGGGCAGCCTGCATAACAACAGTTCTCCTGCCTCCAATCTCATCTAAAACCCAATAAAATAACCAGCTGTGTTTGGCCTGTTTTATTGTGTTTTTTTTCTTGTTTTTTTTTCTATTTTAAAAGTGCCACAAGGCAAATCCAGAGACTTGATAAATCTTGTGGTGAAAACTGGTAAGCGAGGAGTTCATGGCCAAGAGGTTCGGTAGTTGAAAGACAGGAAGGGGAATAAAGTATATCTCTGTATGATATGTTTATTATGTCTTATAACACCTGTGATAACGTGTTGGGAAATGTTACTCTGTGCGGACCTCATGTATACACTCCTGAATCAGGTGCCCGTGGCGTATCGCTGTGACAAGTGTGAGCAAGTTGTCTGCTTGGAATCTAAGATACTGGAAGATTAAAAAAATATTTCACTGCTCCAAATGGCAAGGACCCCCTTGGTCCTATTTTCTCAAATATTAACCATATCCTGCACTACGCCAGAGAGGCAATTGGGAGCTGACGGGGATTAATACGTGGCTAAAAATTGGGCAAAGTCTGGGGACACGGCATACTTTACTAATGGTTACATACTCTATAGTAGGGATGGGCGGCAACTCAATGATGGGGGGATGACGGCTAGAGGGTTTAGGAAATTCTAATCTATAATGTTGATAGAATTAACGGAGTAGCTGGTGTAGATTCAAGGTTGGACTTCCACTATTCGTTAGAGGGAATGGTGGAACCAGAGAGGATTGGTTTGGTTCATCTAAAAGATTTGCAAAGTCCTGGCGGTCTTGGTACCCGAAGACTCAAATGTGACATGTTACTTTTACAGAAAGAAAACCTTCATTTTTGACCTGCCCTCACTTATTGATGAATAAATTGGTATTTGCTTGAACCAAGGTTGAGCCCAATACCTGGCTCAAAAAAATATGCAAATTATACATTAGATGAACAAAATAATATACTAGGCATAGGGTCAGCAGAACATTTTCTTTAAAAAAAAATAGTTTGGTGTGATATTAAGATTCTAAAACTTTTATCCCCTCTGGTCCTTGTTCAAAGTAAAGTTCATCACGCTATCAGAAGTTTTGTAATGTTTAGTATTTTCTAATAGCTAATGATTTCCTTCTAATCTGCTATATCCCTGTATATTAGTGTAAATTCATGAAAAAACGATAAAAAACCATAAAGATATGGTTGGACGAGTTTGGAAGAACTTGACCTCAACTCCATCGAACACCTTTGGGATGAATCTTTCGGCCTTCTCGCTCAACAAGTGCCTGATGTATATACACACTACCGTTCAAAAGTTTGGGGTCACAGAGACATGTCCTTGTTTTTGAAAGAAAAGCACATTTTGTCCATAAAAATAACATGAAATGGATCAGAAATGCAGCGCAGACCCCAAACTTTTGAACGGTACTGTATATGTCACCCAGTGATCAGATACCTTGTATTTATCATAAAAATACTTCTATGCATCTTGCCAGGCGTCAGAGCTGAAGTCATGTTAATTAGAAGCTGATAAATCATTACATTACGCTGTGTGTTTGCGGTTGAGCTAATGTCAGTATATTTCTGTTTTCTATACTAACAGTTGTAGTTTGACTTTTATACTATAATTATTGTAATAAAACGCTGTAGATCCTTATATCTTGTCCCCCGGGCGCTCACTGCTTTACACACCCAGGTGTTTTGCGGTTTTTTTAAATGTTACAATTATATAAATCTTCGGGAGCCAATCAAGAAAATTCCTAACACCAGTTATACTATGTCATTAAACTGTAAAAACATAAATGCCCGGGATAGTAGCTGTAAGCGTATCTGTAAACCTTGACATGTATGCCTGTAAACAAATGAGATCATCTTCCCATTAACTCACCTCTTTTTCTCCATCCTCTTTTTTCTTTAATTCTTTACTGTTTTCTCGTCCCTTTCTCCTATGTCTTCTCCTTAACCATGCTTTCCAGTCTTACCCGTTCATAAATACCCTTGTATGTAAATACCCTTGTCCGTACTAAGTAAACAATGCTACTTTAAACTGTCTTTTTAGCTGCTTTCTAGAATTTGATTGACCAGTTATTATT
>VKOC01000001.1:59287413-59304495 GCA_009364415.1 Spea multiplicata | reverse complement strand
TCACTTCACTGCCCCCAGGATTTAGATTCCTCTTAGTTTGCCCCACTTTACCTCTAACTGCACCTTAAGTTAACTTTATTAACCCCTTGGCTGCTAAGCCCTTTCCCACCTGGGTGCTAAGCTGTTTTTCTGCATTTTGGTGCACCTTTCGTTTAAACGCGTTTAGAAGTACATTTCTTGGGAATAAACGATACAAACCATATATTGTTTTTTTCAGCACACCCAGCAGATTCCAAATATACCATTTTTATATGTGTATGTCTGATTAGGTTTGCAAAATAAAGCCAAAAATGGGAAAAAGGTGTATTTTTTCACTTCCCACTCAATAAAAACTAGATTGTAATTTTATTTTTCTAAACTCTAATATCAAAACCTGTGTTGCTAAATATTTGTAGTAGGTAACCGGTCTAAAATAAACAGACATTGAGAACAGTAGACTGTGTTTTTCTAATATTTTATTGCTAAAAGTTCAATTTACTAGACTATCACAAAAGACATCTTTAAATTTAATGTACGGGTGCCATCAATTAAACAGCTCTAGCTGCCCGGGATGTTAAAATATGCCAACAAAACTATATATTTTTAGAAACTACACCCCCAGCCGCAGCAAATGAGGTCTCACTTGTATTTGTATCACAAATCTGACTTGCACAAGAAAATAAGTGAATATCACACTAAAAATAAATAAAAAAAAATAAAATTAAAAGCGACAAGTTCATTTATGTCTTGCGCACTCCAGGTTTGTCCTAGAAACACATGCAGCCCCTCATTTGATGCGCCAAGGGGTGTAGTTTCTGCAAATGTATACTTTTTGTACCATAATTTAACTTCCCAGCTGCCTAGAGCTGTCTAATTGCAGGCATCACCCCTAAATGTTTTAAGACAATTTTTAACAAGATTCTGAAATCTGCCATATCTGAAGATAAAGTGGTCTAGACATCTGGGAAGTTAAATTAGGGTACATAAAGTACACATTTCAAGAAACTACACCCCTTGGAGCTTCAAATGAGGGGTTACATGTATTTCTAGGACAAAAGTTGAGTGCACAAATAATGATGGAATATGTCGCTTTGGCTAGAAAATATGTTTTTTCTAACCATAGCGACATGTTCATTTGTGTCTTGCGCACTCCAGGTTTGTCCTAGAAACACATGCAGCCCCTCATTTGATGCGCCAAGGGGTGTAGTTTCTGCAAATGTGTACTTTTTGTGCCATAATTTAACTTCTTGCGCGAGCAGTAATGCCACATCAAGGCTTCAACCCTAATTACTGACCATTCACACACCTTTCATATCTCCATTCACTCGCAGAAGCACACACCATACTATCCGTACATTCACTCACAGAAGCACACACCATTCTTTCCCCTTACAATCCCAAAGAAATGATCGTAAAGGGAGAGAAAAAAATCACTTTTACAGCAAAAATAAGTTTTGCAGTAAAAATGCAAGGCGCTCCAGCGATGAGATGGTTACTCACGTACCTTACAGGCTAAGCGGCTGATTTTACTAATATTTACAGGTCATCAGGATTTCAAAAATTTCTTCCCTTTACCATTGGCTAAATTTAACCCCATGATCAAAGGGATCATGGGGTTAAAATTTTGTATCGGCCATTTTTATAAAGGGAATCTGACTTTTCATAGCTATATGATCACTGTGGTAACATTGGCTACCACAGTGATCATTTAGCTAGAATACTTAAACTTTTTTTTTTAAAGTTAAGCTAGTTAATGTTTAAATAATTTAATTTGGGGGTCTCTGGGCAATTTTGATCTTTATTCATCTGCCTTTAGAGACCCCCAAATCATTTTTTTAACTTTTTTTTTACATTTTAATTTTTTTAACTTAAAAGTTTTTATTATTTTTTCACAAGCATTATACCGTTGGAAAGGTGAGGCGATTACCTTTCCAACGGTATATGTTGGGGGTCTGTAGCTGCTTAGATGCCTGAGATACAGGCATCTAAGCAGCATGCCCCCATGCCGCTTTAACTGACAATTGTCAGTTGTAAATAAAGTTGCGCGGTGACGTCATCGCGTCATTACGCGCGACGTCACCGGCCGGATCGGGTGGTCCCAGCGATGCCCTTCAACATGAGGGGCAGATCGCCGGGATAGGTGGTGATGGGGGTCCACAGACCCCCATCAAGGTAAGATAGTGCTAGCGACGGCATGGTGCCGTCGTTAGCACCTGACTGGGACTGCTAGCGACGGCACCATGCCGTCGTTAGCAGTCAAGAGGTTAAATTAATTCAATTAACCCTCAGTTCTCATCATTAAATTAACCCCAAACACCCCATTAACCATAACTACCCTTAAATTAACTCTAAATACCCCATCGAAACAACTACCCTAAATTAACCCTAAACCACAGCATCCCCTAAATTAACCCTAAAGACCCCATCAACCACAGCCTCCCCTAAATTAACCCTAAACACACCATTAACCACAACTGCCTCAAATTAACCCTAAACACCCCATTAACCACAACCGCTTCTAAATTAATGGGGTGTTTGGGGTTAATTTAGGAGCAGCTGTGGTTAATGGGTGCCCCTAAATTAACCCCCACTTCCCCTAAGTTTCAGTAGCCCAAATACTAATGTTATACTTACAGTTAGATGAGTGTCACAGCCATGTGGTTCTGGCCTGGAGAAGGAAGGGGCGGGGCCAGTTGTCACAGTGATTACAGGGAGGGGGAGTAAGTAGGAGCTGCTGCTGTGAGACGGTGAGTCAGTGAAACGGATTATATAATGAGGGGGATTTTTCAGAGCGTTTGCTCTGAAAAAACCCTCATTTTATAATCGATCCAACTAATCGATAATGAAATTCGTTGGCAACGAATTTCATTATCGATTTTATCGATTAGTTGTTGCAGCTCTAGTGTTATTTGTTATAGTATGGCATTAGCATGGGTTATGTATGTCGGCATATAGTCTTTAGTGTGTATTAGTGTATGATGTTAGCATGTGTGTACATGAGCGTATAATGTTAGCGTGTGTTACATTATCGTGTTAGTGTGTAAATGTATTTTAGTGTATGGCAAGGCTTGACAAACCCGAGTGCCAGGAAAATAAAAACACGAGGAAGGAAAAAAGTTGGCCCCTAACTTCTTTGGCTTGCTCCTAGAGCCAAATCTATGGACCCCTGTGTTGAAGGGACACTCCAGCCATCATATGCACTTTAATGATGGTGGAGAGGTGCCTTTAAATTTTCGTGATGCCTCACCGGAAATGCAAGAGGTCATGCAGCCGAATACACTTTAAAGACATCTGGGGCTCTCGCAAGGCTAACCGGCCTGTTTACACACCTAGCCCCACTCCCTCTTTAAGCCACTCTCCACGATTAGGGAGGGCCCCGGGTAGCCTGACCTGGAGAGCTGACCTGACCCTGGTATGCACCTGGTATGCTATGCTGCTGGCAAGGAGTTCTGACATGTTATCAGTGGGAGTTCTTTCTTGCCAAAAATTGGACCGTGGAAGGTATGGTAGGATAGAGCTCTGGAGCTGCAGCTTCTCAGAAAGCGAAATATGATTTATTTATTCATTCAGTAGGGGTTAAAGAATACATAAAACATTACGAAATACTGGCATTCTTCATTGGTGAGGGTTTATGAGACACTAGAATGTCTTGTTAACTAAAAGGTATGCTTTTAACGTCTGTGTAATTAAACCGTGTAGATAATCTGAAAGAATCTAAAGGGACGTGATAAATAGGGGTTCTCTTTCCTGTTGACCACCCAGCGCTGTGAAGATGAATGAAGGACCGCATGTCACCTGGATTAATTTGTGTGGAAGGATCCTAATCTCATTACAGAAGCCTGGCTCTTTACTTTCATATTGCTTGCAGCCTTTGTATGCCTGGAACCAGTTCTACCATGAAGGAAAGTCAATGTAATTACATTTACGGGATCCATGGTACAATAACAGGAGCGCGCTGTAATTGCCCTCATAGATTTAATCTAAATTCATTAAGCTAAAATATTAGGATGATGGCCTTGAGTTTTTATTTCAATTGTTAGGCTCTTAAAGCCATTAGACAAAATTCCAGGTTTGTGCAGACTAAAGTAAAGTGTGTGCTACTGTCAGCCGGCGACCTGCCAGGTACTTGCCCGGCGTGCCAGGTTTCTTCCCTTCTTTCTTACATACATAACCCACTGCGTGACAATTTATTTTTCGGGGTCTAATCTCCTTATACGATATTACATTTCAGCATTTTGAATAATTGTTTCCATTCTTTACTAGGCACAAATCATACATAATGCGTCTGAAGGATGGTAAAAACACAAAAAACCCTGGTTTTCCCATTGTGGCGCATCGATATACACGCTAATCAAAGTCCTATTGTCACATCGACAGTGAAATAAGAGCGTGACAGAATGCCTGGCAGGAAACTGTATATATGCTAATCTGAAAGCAAAAAGCTTCCGAATTATTAAGATGATGTCGATGATCAGTGTGTTTTATACAGAAAACCGAAAATGTAGAAGCATGTGTATTATTCCTTAATTTCTGCCCGTAAGGCAGACCTTGGTTATATAGGCGTACCTGATGGGGGGGGGGGGGGATGCTAATTCTTGGGTAGGTTTGCCTTTGCAATCTCCCGGCGGGGAGATCTCTCGTCTTTCCCTTTGCCAAAGAATGAGCATCATAACATTACTCAAGAGGAAAACATCTTCTATTCATCTCTCGTTGCCAGGATGCACTTTAGTAGAGAGAGAGATTACAAATACCAGCTGTCTTTAGCTCAGCTGTGGCACACATATGCCTTTGTGATCTTAAGATGAGATGAACTGAATCAATTATTTTTATCGATTAAAAATGGATTTGCTGAATATTTGAATACTAAAACCCGTTTATTATATTTGAAGGGGCAGTTTTTTATTATCCCATAGAACCCCGCAAATGATGAATGCCTATTAAAACACTTTGTACATACTTTTATGTATCTATAAGTATATATACTTTTTATGTACTAGTAGAGGGGAAAAAAAACCGCTTGGCTTTAGGAGAAGCTATAACTCCAGAGCAGCCTCGCACAGCCACTCTCCATGGTGCTGATTTTCTTTTAGCGAAGCCAGTCAGTGGCAGAAAAGCACCCCATTAAAATCAATTAAAGCACTTTCTACACCTAATGTCATGGGGTTTTTTTTAAATGTAATATTTCATCCTCTGCTTTAAGTGCCGGTACGTTGTCCTTAAAGGGGACAATCAGCTGGGGTGTCACTTTTAAGTGTGTAAGTGTAGTGCTAGCATGTAGGGTGTTTATGTTATAGTATGGCATGGGTATGTATGTCGGCATATAGTGCTAGTGTGTATGATGTTAGCATGTGTTAATGAGTATAGAATGGTAGCGTGTGCGTGTTTACTGTATGGTGTTAGAGTGTAAATGTGTTAGTTGATGGCAAGGCTTGACAAACCCAGGGTGCCAGGAGAATAAAAACATGAGGAAGGAAAAAAGTTTGTATTTATTTATTTGTATTTTCCCTAAATGCCACATAGAAGGGATGGGAGAGAGGGGGCCAGGCGTACTGAGATACTGGATTGAGCAGCACTTGCTCTGTAGCCTCTAAAGGCAGAATACCTATTATGATCACCAACGTTTTTTAGAACTTGACACCAGATGAGAGAGAAAGCTTGGGTTTATTAATAGTAAACCCCCTTTGGCTTCGTAATTCTCATTCTGAACCCATTTGTGTGATATTTCCAATCATGTCCTCACCTTTTAAACAAAAGTAACGAACAACAAATGGCCCAAGTTCGGTGACCTAGGAATGCGTTACATTATGATTTGTCAAGCTATATAAATAAGAGGGTATAAAAACAAAAATACGTGTATTACAGCCAACAATATTGTATCTTTAGTATGTACAGTTAAAGATAATTTTATATCCCAAAATTAGAACCTTTTAAAGTATGATTCAACAAAAAAGGGATGTTCCGATACCAGAAAAGATAATGTAAAGTAGTTTGATACATTGACTTCTAATTAATTCTGAAAGACTCAAAAATGTATTTAAAATTGTGAGTCCACTTCTTGGTATTAAAGTAAAACATACAAATAGTATACATGACTTTTGTAATATCGTATTTTTTATTAACTAATTCATGCTAAAATAAAACTTATTTAACTGTAAATTGTATTTACTTTTATTTTAATATTTCCTAATTAAATTGTTGGATCGGCTGTAAATTCAGGGGACATTTTTAATTCTGATACACAATTCTTTACCTGGTGCCCACATTTACTATTACTCACTCTCTCACGCTCATGCTCATTCACTCACTCTCTCACGCTCATTCTCATTCACTCACTCTCTCACGCTCATTCTCATTCACTCACTCTCTCACGCTCATTCTCATTCACTCACGCTCTAGAAATATTTCCCTACATTCTCTGTGGACCACTTCTGCATCTGCATCTTCTTCATCTTCTCACTTCTATTTTCTCTTCAATATGCACTCGTATATCTGTGGTATTTCTGTCCTTCCCAAACTTGCTTTATACAAACTCACTTTATACTTTAAACAACCTTAACATCAGCTTCTGTATCATATATGTTTATATTAGAACATGTATATCAACATTACTTAATAAATATCAGGAAAAGCCTTTCCTGTTGACCTTTCAAGCTAAGCACAAGCAGAATAAGACTTAGATACTGACCCTGGAAACCTACGTTCCAGATAGACCATTTCTAACATACTATTATTTTTCACAAAATATTTCCAGAGAAGCTGCAATTTTAACTAATATTTCCCAGAATGAAACAGTTCAGTCAAGGACATGAACGAGACTCGGGGAGAAGCGTTCTGGTTCACGCTTTATTCACCATTTACTTCTATCAGCCTGTACAAGTTTTTAACCTTGATTTTATTTTTGTTACATAGTGTAACCTGTTCTCTAGTTGCTATAGGAACTGAAAATTCTGAAAGGTTTGCTGATCTAAAATGGTTTTGCATATTATTCTGAGCACATTTGAAGGAAAATGGAGAGCTTGCAATAGCTGACAACTTTTAGGCACAGTGGGACGGTGGTGGTGGGGGGGTCAAGCCCGGACAAATCATCCAGCAAAATGCCACCCCAAAAAAATGGCAAACATCATCAGACAATATAATGCTCTGTCTAACACAGGACTGCATAGAAAGCCCATGAAGAAGCACCAAAGGGATCCAGTCAATGTCCAACTGTGGCTTGTAACTGCAGACCTGGTGAAAGACCTAGTAAGGCAAGACACTGCTTGTCTCTGTTTTGGAATAAAAATCACGGCGCATGATACTTTTAAAGTTGTCTGATCCCCATATCTGTATATTTTTTTGCGCCACACTTACTTACAGGTTCTGACCAAACCCTGGGCTTGAGCAGCTCCTCCAGGCGCTCCATTAATGGTGTCCAGAGAAGGCCTGGGAGTCCCATTTGGTTTAAATGCAAAGCAGTCCCACTGATTCAGCTCAGTAGTAAGCAATATAGCAATGAAAAGTTATATAGGACTCGCCAAACTTGGGGTGCCTTGTTGTAGTGGCGGGAAAAGTAATGTATGACCGTATAGTGTGACGGAATCCCCAATATTTATACCTTAGGTCTTTTTTGAATGGTATTCACTGGGTATGCGCTTAATTCTTGGTTTATTGTGTGCGGTAATAAAGAAAGCACACTTTTTTTCCCAGTGTTACTCGACATTACTGGGTACGTCGCTCTTATGTGAACGTTTTTGTTTTTTCCATGGAACTTCACCTTTAATAAGACAGGAAACACTTATTGGTTTTCACCACCTGACATTAATCTCTTCTCACGCTGGCATTAAATACCGAAGCGAACGTTAATGTTTTGCACTCTGGATTATATCATCGTTATTATTTACACATAACTAATGTCGAGTCATTTAAAGCGTACCTTTCTGAATATTTTATAAGCGTCTTTCAAAAGTGTTCATTTATTATGCTTTAATGCAAATATAAATTATGCAGGTGCCAGGAGCAGAATATGAGGACAACCCCCCCACACACACACAGATCCTGTACCATTTGTTCTCTTATAATAACATTTGTTTTCTGAAATACAGAGCTAGGAAGAAATGTAATAAAATATTGGGTTACTGATGTAAATTGTATCAGAAAGTTAAAAAGCCAAGAACCCGGCGCAGCGCGTCGCTGATGTGAAGCGCACTGGGAATTGTTAAACTGTTAAAGGGACCAATATTGGTTTCTGCTTCCACACGATCCCTTCCGGGTATTTTATCGCGGATTCTTAGAACGTGTAATTAGTCTGGTTAACAAAGCCTTGAGGAAAAAACCCAGAATACATTTCACTAATAGATGAATGAGAATATATAAAGCAGGGGAATCGGCAAAAAAACAGAGACGCTCGGTGAATGCCAGCGGCCCAAATGACGCACGAGAGAGAGAAAAGAGGCAAATTCAGGTCACGCTTATGATTTTAGAAACAAAATATATTTAAAAATGCAGCTTTCGCAGAGGTATGCCGGTCATGCTGCCCTCTGTCTTGCTCTCTTTGCTGATTTAATTGTGAAATAGACAGGGCTATATTAAGAATTGTGTAGAATTGTTGACCGGGTACCCTGTCTAACACACTTCTGTCTCCCAGGAAGCCCTCTAAACAAGCACTGTGTATGAAAGTACCCTTTAAGTACTTTAATATGCATTCTTTAAAGTAAAAAAAAAATATATATATATTATTATAAATGTACTTTTTTTAGGGAGACGCTGCAGCTTTCCACCTCTTCCATGACTTCTCCCCAGTGGTTTGCTGCTTGACGTAGCCAATCGGTGGCAGGAAAGAATTCCCTTTGAAATCAATGGGAGCGCTTTCTGCGCACACACGGTTCTCAATGGACTCCCTCCAGCAACATTCACACTGGAGCTGGCAGTAAAGATATCGCATTAAAGGAGATGTCTTCGGCCAATAGTGATGGGATTTAGGCAAACGCATACAGGGGGATTCTGCTACACAGCATACATTTAAAGGGGCTTCTCAGCGGTCGTGTGCGTTAAAGTGCATATGATGGCAGGGGTGGTCCTTTAAGTCCCTTTTCTTTTTGTCTAAGGGGATAAGAGGGAAAACCTTTTTGACAGGGAAGGTGGATTTACCCGGCTTCACTAGCTTGTGGATTATAAGATGTACTGAGAATGTAGCTGGGTTGAGTTGTGTGCACGGCAGAAATGCGCGCATGAACGGTGGATTCAGCAGAGCAAACTACATGAAGAGAACTGCTTGAGTGCCAGAAAACAGAACACCCGCTCTGGTAGACGGAGACAACTCATTGAAGTTATCCTGACGGCGGCTCTGTGTCAATCAGCTGCCTGAAAGCGCAAAATAAAACCACACAAGACAAGATTTCTTCTCCCTGGTAAATGCAGACTGCGAGAAGCTTTCAGAAAGCCTTATTTCAGTCATTGGAAATGAATTATTTTGCTCTTAGCTGATTTTTCCTTTTTACTGAGCAATCCCATACTCTTAGACATTTATGATTTGACAGCGAGGGGCATTATTACCGCAGCAGGGCTACGGTCAGGCTGGCGAAACTGCCAAAAAACTCTAACTGCAGGGGAGGCCTACCATGCTTTGACCCATGGGGCATGTAAAGACAAGTGCCCCCTTAGCCGCTTCCCCCCCATTGTAACAAACATACACAAAGACTAATGATGCGCGGATCTCGAGTGGTGCAATAATATGTCGTATTGCCCTCAGGAGCTATACATAATGTTGGCAGTCTATGGCAATGAAAGACCCCCAGTAGACCACCAGGGAACTGAGGACCCCACCTATGAAATATCAATTTTCATTTTAAAAATTATTCCATTTACCAATTTTCTTCTCACTCCTAATGTCGCAACCTGCACTGCCTCATGGGATGTTGGAGTGATACTTTTGGTTTGGGTTTTTGTTTTTACAGTTTTTTGTTAATTATTATTTTTTTTATTTAATAGAATAACACAAAATCTGATTTACTGAAAAAGTATATTTTTCAATTTAAAAGGCGTAGCTTGTACGTTGCCAAAAAGTTAGAGATGAGGGTTAATGGGGTGTCGGACGTGGTGCAACAGGACAGCTTATTTAACTCCTTCAGCATCAAAGGCTAGTAACGATGCTCTTGTACGTGTTTATGTTCTAAGAAAGCTATTTGAAGACCTTTGCCTATAACTTAATAATTAGTATGTAGCCGCAGGGCCAATACGGGGACTAATGTGCACCTGCCGGTGAGCCAGGATAATGTATAGAATTATTAATTGTTTGGTTACAACAATGCAAAGACTGAAAAGAAATCGGATGAAAGCCAATTAGTCCTAAATACCTCGCCTATTAACGGTTCAGCAGACAGTGGCCAATTTAACCCTACTTCCCAAACAAAGTCGCCGCTCGTTTTGTATTTTCTTTTCCGCTGTCCTGCGTGGCTTTAATGAGCGCCATAACCGATATGCATATTCTCGCTTTCTTTTACATAACTTGTTGCATGTCGTTCAGGTTCAAAAGGCCGTTGTGGAATCCGCGATTAGAACACACCATCAATTTTCTCTGTAATTGACTCGCAGGACGAACGAGACTCACCGAACAGCAGGTCTTAAATAATTTAATTGCTGCTAATCCACAAGAAATGTCAAAGAATCCCCAAGACGTAGCACATGACATCCTGCTCGCAATACCAGAAATAACGGAAACAAAACGAAGCGGATTGTATGCCCTGTGACACCGGCAGCTCTCCTTAAAACACAGCGTTCCAGATATCTTATTCTTCTTACAAATTAGATGAGAAACGTTCCTATCTGTACCTAGGTGACCCATAAACGGGGGGACGCAACGGCTTCTTTATATGCATGGATGGTGTACTTCACTTTAAGGGTGGAACCGCCTTACAGCACAAGCGTTACAATTGAATACAGTGCATGGTTTTAAACTTGCATGGGATAGACATACGGCTTTTCTAAAATAAAACCGTTTTGAGATTATTTTATGAAATAGCCAGACTAGATGGGCCAAATCTGCTGTCATAATTTTGTTTTTGCAAACCATGCATTTTAAATCAGTTAACGCCAGTTAAGGTTTAGGTAGGTCACCAAAACAAGTCCCAGATTCCTATGAATACATATTAACGCTGAGAGGGCTCGGAAGATGGTAAACTTCAAATAATACAGTTAAAAAATTGTAGCTTCACGTTTTCATCTGGTCCTTCACCGGAAGTTTATGCCACACCGCTGCTCCACCATAGAAGCCCCGGCGGAAGTGCCGGCAGTACGAATTGTGCATTGCGCTGAACCCCAAATATAGGCCGCACCCCCACTTTAACGGCCTATATTAGGGCAAATATATTATACGCTTTTTGTAAAAATTTTCCACAGATACAAGTCTTCACCCACCTCTAGGCAGACATAAACCGATACGTATGGAGAGCACTGATTTACAAACTTTGCAGGAAGTAGGTAAAAGTAATTAACAAATGTCGAAAACCAGATTTCCCATATTTTCTTAAATTTTTCAATTTTAGCTATTTAATGGGCACTGAATTGATTTGCCTTATACCTACAACACTGTTATTAATATAACATATGGTATGCCCATGGCGATATAAGGCTTATGATAGCTCGCTGTAATGTCACTTTGCCACTTCAATTTTATTTATTTTTTGGTCCCTTCAAATATTAAACCACCATAAATAAAACTGCAAATAACAATCGTAAAAGTAGAAGGTAAACCAGTGTCAGCTGAAACGTTACATATCCTACCCAAACAATTTGTGCCGAATTGGTTGAAGTCACCTGTCCTCAAGCAGGAACTATATTTTTCCGGATGTACCATATTTGCCAGAATCGGGGTTTAGCGCAGGAATGCGCAATTCGTATCGCCCGGCGCCCAGGACATGCAGTTCCGGGCGTCTGGCAGGCAGCAGGGTTAGGATACAGATCCCCCGCAGCGCTGCAGGGGACCTGCATCTTACTCTCAAAAACGTGTAACCAACCTCCGCTGCCGGCATGCGCTTTAACAATCTCCCTTGGCAGGACTTCCCACGGGGGAGTGCCGGCAAGGGAGATTGTTAAAGCACATTGTGCACCTAACTAGGGTGCGGCCTATAATCGAGCCAATACGGTAATTGGGAGCAAATTTCTCCGATCTTATTTACAGCTTCTAGTGAAAGAAGCATTCTGTTTAAAAAAGACCACCAATTTATTTGGTGGCAATTGCCCCCATCCAGTCGCTCCATTGGCACTAGGTAGGGGGGTGTTCTAGAACTAGGCCAGTTTTAGTTCTGAGCAGCATATGTTAAATTACAAAAAAACACTGTTAAGACAGGGAGGAAATTGCTGTGAAGCACCCTACTGCTTACATTAATTACCAAATTATAATTACTCACTCGGTAGAATAATTACCAATTATCTGAAATCTTTTATCCTCCTACTGTGTTTTTTTTTAAAAAAAAATGTGGTGTTTTTGTAATTATTTAGCAGGGATAGGCACTTTTAGTCCTGGTAATACTTCTGTCCCCCTTTCCTTCCTCTTATAGGCGCTCGGAATGTTTGCTGGGTATGAGGGTATCACAGGGTTCTATAATAATGTGTATTAACAGCAGGAAATGGGTGTAAATAAATGGGAATGTAAATAAAATGTTGTTTACCTCCTAATTAAGGTATTTAGAAGAGGAATAACTCTTAATGTAAATGGTTATCAGTTGGTCACAAGGTCAAATAAAAAGTATCTGGGAAGCCCAGTTACACCTCTAGCTACCCCTCTAAAGTCAGAAGTGTCACTTTGTGAGTATTAAGTGTTGGAAGTATGCAAACAAGACTTATGAGTAGTCTTCCAGCTGTACCTTTTTATATAAGAAGAGTCAACTTACAGTTCTCCAACCAACTTCTCAGGGCAGGCTACATGGAGCTCTTACTCTTCTGAGGGAGTGGCTTTGTGAGGGGGTGGGGCTAGCTGTGCATGGGTGGGGCTAGTCCAAGACCGTATAGAGTGGCAGGGAAAGTGGCTGGCAGTGGCTAAACGCTGTTTCCCCTCACTGCACAAAAGAGAAATCTCCTGAAGACCCAAGGAAGCAGCAGCTTCACCCGGACACTCCAGTAGATACCTGGAGCGTTCCCAGACATGGTGATGAACGTGTATGGTATGGTCTAGAGGCAGGACAACCATGGGTGATTATAGGTTGATTGACCCCCCCCCCCAGTCAGACCAGAGCTAGCTCCCGGTGAACTATATCTTCCACCAGGATTATAGAAATTATAGTTGATCCCCAGATCCTGCAGATCTGAGGTTAGTGGCAAACCCGAATAGTGCATTAAATACGCTCCTTGTCGGAGAACAAAAACACATTGAACAAAGCCCGACACATTTAAACATATTTGTACTGCTTAATGCTAAAAGCTAAAACTAAGTTGGTTTCATATTTCGTTATTACACGATGGATCCCTTTTTAGAATGTCAACTATGACGAGCACAGGCCTTCGCACCGGTCTTTAAGCGTCTTATAATTATTCTAGTAACCCCTATAATGACTGCCGCAGTTCTAGACCAGGTCTTTTTTCTTTTCAATATCTGGAAATATAACAAACGCTATCCTGAAACCATGAACATTTTTGCAAAATACAAATGCCTTTCGCTGATATGCAAATAGTAATATTTAATTTCCCTTTTGGAAAATGAGATAAACGATTTGATTCCGTGGGAGATGTCCAACCCCGTTCCTATAAATAATAATAAAAAAAAAAAAAGCTGAAATATAGGAGCAGCTGTGACTTTCCACGTAATAAGACCAGCTGTCGGAGTGACGACGTGATGGAACGCTTCATGTTTACACTGAATATTCCGTAGGGCAGATAAATGCCTCGTGATAAAAACGGCTATCACCAATGATTTAGATCTTCTATTATAAGTGTAAATGCAGGGATTTCTGCAAAATGAGAATCCTATATAGAAAACAGAAAACTATACAGTATACATGAATATCTGGATATGTATAGAACATTATTTGTACTTTCCAGAAACAGGACCTTATCTGTAATATCTGCATGTATGTACGTACTTTGTTGCTTAGCAGCGGGGGTTGTCTGCGTCCATCGCACAGACCTTCCCCGGCTGTCAGAGATCAGAGTTCCACGCACCGGGGCGATCGGGGAACTCTGACAGCCAGGGAAGGTCTGCGCGATGGACGCAGACGACCCCCGCTGCTAACCGCACCTCCCCCCGGCTGCAGCGGAAGTTGTCTACACGAATCACGCAGAGCTCTACACGCTGCCCGGACTGCCTCCTGAAATGCCTTATACCTACCTATATGCCACTCTGCCCCATAATATGCTTTTTAACCCCCTAAATGCCAGAGTTGCATATAGGGGTATAAGGCAATTCTGGAGGCACAGTGGCACATAGGGGGTCAAAAGGCATATCATGGGACACAGTGGCATATAGAGGGTTAAAAGGGATTTCATGGGGCACGGTGGCATATAGGGGGTATAAGGCATTTCTGGGACAGAGTGGCAAGCCTGGGGGCAGATGTGCATAAACTGGGGGCAGGTTGAAAAAAAAAAAAGAATAGAAAACAAATATGTTTTCTCATCACTAGCTTTTATTAACAAAAAGTTTACCATGAATTACATTTAAACTGCTACTTTTTTCTACAGGGGTCCTCTTATATTCAGGCTTTTCTTTTTTTCATAAATTAATATTCAGATTTTGGGGGGTCGTCTTTTATAACCAGGGTCGTCTTATAATCGAGCAAATACTGTACTTAACAAATATACATTAATACATACAGACACATCAGGAGTGGAGAACCCAGCCTGTGAGCTGCCATCTAACCTTTTGGTACTTTATACAAAGTTTCTGGCAGGAGTGGTGGGTTTTTGAGGGCCCGGCTCGTGTGCTTACAATCTATCTTGCCATATGTCCTGATTCAGTAGGCATCCCAGCAAATCATTTCTCAGGGAGCACGACATCCACTGAAATTCATTACATAAACTCGATTTCTTCTGTTGTTTCAGAGTTGGCGATTGATGATGGATCCGATGAACACGCGGTTAGATTGCCATGTTGATTGTTGCCTTTGGTTTTAAATGTTTGTCTCAAACACCACATTTTATCCATTGCTCATGAGTTTTCATCTTCAAGTGACCTTCCCAACTGTAATTTCTGAATACCCACGAGACTCCTTTTTGTCAAATCTTAGAATGTTAACATCCTATAATTGTTGATGTTACGTGGAATGCTGGAGTCATAATGCTTATTCTTTAATTCCTGGTAATCTAGGGTAAGGAGTGAGTCTCCACCTATTCCTCTACCTATATTTCCTTCTCCATCGAAGGACCCTTTTCACCTCCTACCTGGTAGACGATGCAGAGAAAGAAATTACTTGTATTCAGTGATATGTTATATATTTAACTTTCCAGGTGTACATCACGTTTTTGTTTTTCTTCTTGTTCAGAGACGTTGACTCTCGGAGAGCGTTGACTCAAAATGTAGCTAATTAAGCCATATTGTGGCTTATGTTTTACGTAAGTGTACCTAAAATGACAAGATGTACCTACTGATTGTCCTCGTGCATCCGCTGACATGGCTGCTGTGATGTCTGCTGGATACTTCTTCATGTACAAACAAATTAGGTGCTGTAAATGTCAGTGTTAATTTCACCT
Source organism: Spea multiplicata (assembly GCA_009364415.1). NCBI lineage: Eukaryota > Metazoa > Chordata > Amphibia > Anura > Pelobatidae > Spea > Spea multiplicata. The sequence continues at coordinate 59,288,862 of VKOC01000001.1, read as the reverse complement.
GCTCGCATGAACACGGTTATGTAAAGCTGCCTAATTAAGGAACTGTCATCTAACTAGAAAAGCAAGCGAAAAAGTGGGTAGTCCGATAAAACGTGGCCTGACTTGGGGTATGATGTAACATTTAACCTCGCTGCATTACCTACGCATCATAAATACCTATAATGAGGATTGATATTTATTAATCAAATGCTACTATCTCAGGCAAATATCAGTATACAGCTACCCCAGTAATATAAAAAAAATGTATTTAAATATTACCAAATCAGCAAGGAAATATTGTCTACGGCATGAGGAGGTAACACTGAACATTCTGGTGGATATCCTTTAAGAGGATTGTTCAAGATTCTATGATTTAACTATATATTCTACAGGTATCGCCTTTTAAGAATCTTATCTTAAGTTATTATTTTATGAAATATATATGGCAGTTATGCCACCGTTAGCCAGAGATATTTGATTTCAGTCCTTCATACTTATATAACGGAAATCTTTACTCTGATTTAAAACACAAGAGGTAAGTAATTTTAATAAATTAAACAAATTCTGCTAAATCTTTTAAGGTGACGGTGCGCCTTTAAACAACGCACAAAGCCTTTTGTAGGTAAACTACACAAGAAAGATATTTCACAGCCTGGACCTATTCTCCCCCTAAAATATCCAGAAGAGAACAGATTAGAAGTGTTCATGGTTGCTCAGTCAACGGCTGTGTCTATTTAATATTAAATATTTCTAAATTGAATCTCGAATGGAAGCTTATTAATTTTTTTTTTGTTATTCAATTTTTGTTAATAGCCAGCTTGAGAATATATGCACATATTACTAAAGTGTCTCAATAATGTAATTACCTCGCTTTCAGTGCAGTGACTACAATGCTGACAATCACCCCGACTTCTAGCTGTTACAGGGCCGGCTACTACCGAGGATCGGCTCTGTGCTCCATCAGCTCCCCAAACCCTCTATATATAAGATCGTACAATTCTGGACCTGGACAATACGGCCATATATTACTTAACCCGCTACATATTGCAAGTTGCATACATTAACCAGACATTGCCATTTTAACGTGACTGTCCATGCCTTAAGACCTCTGTCATTTACTACTGCCCTGATCACCTCTGTCTTATCATAAAGGGGATCTTCCGCCTTCACATAGTTAAATTAGTTTTTTAAAACCATTTATAGCTTGTGATTTATTTTTTTGTCATCAATGAAGGTGTTTAAGAGATGTGGGTTTTAATTGTAAGAGCTAAAAAGGCTCTAAGTTTCTAATAGATTTATTTATTTATTTATATATATATATATATATATATATTACCATTCAAAAGTTTGGGCTCACTTCTATGGGGATATTTCTAGCTATAACATTATTGGAAAAGGGTTTTCGAACGATCACCATCATCACTTCTGTGTGCCATTGAAACACGGGAGTGATGGGAGTGATAAAAGGCC
>VKOC01000001.1:59260562-59281449 GCA_009364415.1 Spea multiplicata | reverse complement strand
AATGAACAGTTACACTTTGATCTCAATGTGTGGCTGAGTGCCTCGACTTTTTTCATGTTTTTTGGTGTGTTCCTGATGTGTAGAAGTGTCCAAAACAGGTTGTGTGCTGGAGTTCCTTTGAGAAAAAAAAATGCACAGCTTTGTGTAGCCCATTACCTGTTTCTCATCAGTAGTTATTCAATGCAGCCATGTACATAACCGTTCTGTAGCAATAAATGTGCCATTTTTATAAGCTGTTTTGTACTTGTTTTATTGCTTTTTTTATGCGTTATCTTATAAATGCTCTATTCCTTCTTTTTTTTGTTAGAATTCCCAACCATAGTACTACGGTAAATATACGATTTAGAGCTATGACAATAAATGCATGTGTGTGAGGTAAGTAGATCTGATATGTAACTGAGATGTCTGAGTGTTTGTAATGGCTAAAAAAAGCAGCCACTGGGCACCAGCCAGACGACTACGGCCAGTCCAGGCCCAAGCGGTAGGTTTATGATAGCACGCTAGAGGAGTTAAAGTGCCGGATTCATGTAGAACTTCTTGTAACAGTAGCCTTGCGCTACAGTGCTGTGAAAAAGTACCGTATTTCCCCATGTATAAGACGCTCCCATGTATAAGACGCTCCCACGTATAAGACTGTAGAAAAAAATGTATTACATAGTTATTGAACTCAAGTTTTATTTATCATAAAATTCATACTCATCATCCTCATCACTCCCATCTATTAACTGCCCCTAAATTAAGACCCCATCAACCATAACCGCCCTTAAATTAACCCTAAAGACCCCATTAACCATAACTGCCCCTAAATTAACCCCTACCTCCCCTTTCAGAATCCCAAATATTATTTTTTTTACTTACAGTGTTAGATGAGTTTCTGAACAGTGTGGACGCTATAAGAAAAGGGGCGGGGCCAATCGACAGTGTGTCAGAAAGGGGCGGGGACGATTGTCAGGGTGACTGCACATACAACGGCTGCTTGAGCCAATCAGCTACAAGCAGCAACTTAACCAGAGAGGAGAGATACCTTTGTCGAGATTAATAATAATCCTATAGTATGCAACTATAGGAGATCACAGATCTTAAACCAGGTTGTAAGTCGTCGACCGGCTGGGGTTAATAGAGAGAAGAAAGTCACAGTAGTGGCGTTGTAACTGGACGGTATTTCGGGGAGCAATCAATTCACATGGTTATGGAAAGTGGACCAGTAGAGAAAGTCCTGGCAGGTATTCCTATTTCCTATTTCGTCTTCATTGATATTTATTATACGGAAAGAGAGTTTGGCACAGTAAGAAGAAATTTCCAGGTCTAAGCCCAGATGCATTATGTAGCATTTATAAAGACTTAAAAAATATATATTATAAATAACTTTAAGAAACTAAAAATTTCACTATAAAGCATGTATTAACGGTAAAAGATAGCACCGCTGCAAAAGGGGTGATATCAAGCGGACGATTTGCTCAGATGTGGCTTCGATATTGATAAGTGTAAAATAATTTAACTTTGAATGTAAAAATTAAAGGAAAAATATGATACTGTACATTCAGCAATAAATTTGGTGAAACGATTTGGGAGTAATATTAATGGGGACTTAAAGTCGGGCAGATAATGCTACAAAGCAAGCACGGTGTTGGGTTATATAGCTGGATGAACTGCAAATAGATTTCTTAACAGATCTCTGGTCAGACCTCACCAAGAGTGTTGTGTACGGTCCTAGAGACCTCATCTCCAGAAACATATTGACGCGTTCAGAAGAGGACAACTAAAACGGTGAATGTTTTGCACGATAAATTAAAAATTGTCAGCAAAGACCTCAGAATCTCATCACGTAGAGCTTGAAGGAGGGGAGAGAGATGTGATAGAAACACTTATATACATTTTGGCATTCATCAAAGTGAGTATAGATTCATATTTCTTAGGGGCAGGAGTGTTGGGATAAGAGGTCATATATTAAAACTCGATAGTTGGAGTCTAAGATATAAGGATGTTTTAATTCACTGAGAGGGTGACAGGTGTTTAAACAGCGGCGCCATTTAAGTATAAATATATTGAATATTAGCCAAGACCATGGACCAAATAAAAATACTAAATGGACCAAATGGCTCCTATCTGCCATTAGATTCGATACGTATTTGTTTTCAACCAATTTACCCCCTTATCCACTTGAGTATACCCCGTTTCATCTGGACCCCAGGGACTACAGGTAAAAAAAATTAGAAAATGCTACATTAGCGTTTAAAAACCTCTACCACCAAGCTTCCCGTGTATCTCAAGAATGGAACAATTCAACAGACTATAACTTTTTACATAAATATTTTAAATGCAGAGGTTTAATTAAACCACAGCCATGACCTCCATGGGTTCTACATTCCAAATAAACGGTGTTTGTAACAGCTGACGGTATACGTGAATGGTATTATTTGTGAAACATACAGTAACCCCTTGTAGTGGTTCGTAAAGCCAGACTGGCCGGTGAGATGTGCCAGGTAATGAGAAGTGACAGCTTAGACCAAGTGTACGGGCTTTTACTGCAGCACATAAATAAAGCATTAAATAGTCTAGAAAGCTCAGATACAAAATAACAAAAATGCCTCTTGTTTTTTTTTGGGAGGGGTTTACGTTCGGCCCCTTTCTGTGGCGAGGAGATATTATCCAGAACGTTACGGAAATAGCTCTTGGAGTTAATGTACGATCTCTGGGTTTCAGAAACCTTCCATCTGTTGGGTGAGTGGGGTGGCAGGCAGGACCAGACAAGGACCTCTTCCCAAGACTTTTTTTTTAGTAAATAAGCTATATGGATGATCAGGCTCCCCAATGTGTGAGTTCGGGAAGTCGGAGATCTCGCTCGTAACCATCCTATTTACTCTGTAGAGGTCAACAGAAGAGAAAGAGACCGCTTTCAAGGTTGATCTTGAGGGTGTTTGGCCTTGGTCAACAGAAAGCACCATAAATAATACACTGTTGTAGACCGAGACTGGACGAGGGATATCATGGCGGCCGTGGCACTTTAAGGCCAATGGCTGCGTTCTGTTTTTATGCTCAAGTAGCATGCAGACAGGCATAGCCATACCCTTGCACACTAAAACACCCTACCTGGTGAATACAAAGCACTTGCGGCCCACCTGGCAGGTGATCCGCCGGGGCTTGTTATAGACTAGAAAACACATCTTGGCACTCGGGGTGCTCTTCCAACTACATCTTCCTTTAACATTTTGTTTAGAAACCCCCACCACTAATGAATGCCCAAGCTCTTCCCGGATGCAATAAATATATTTCATATTATTTTAAATTATTTTTACATTATGTAAAATGTTTGTCTTAATTTAGATATTTTGCCAGGAACAATTAATTGTCATGTGATCCAAAAGCAGGCGCAGAATGGTTGCCATAGAAACTGAAAAAGCATCTTATATTTTGTAGTTTTTTTATGTGATTAAACCTCCGGAGGAAAGAATGAAATGAAAAAATCTGCAATAAGGTTAAAAAATATATAAAAAAACCTCCCCTTAGATCTTAATGTGAAGCCAAGACAGATGTCACTTCCAGCGACAAACACAAAACATTAAACATATTAATAAGCCGGGTTCAGCGCGAGCTTCTTCCGGGCATAGAAACCACGATATAAAGGCCGGGGAGAATTATCATTATGGGAGAATTTCTAATCAAAGTGCATTAATTTGCTTTTACACATCGAGCCACCAAAGCTCCACCTGTTAAAAGACGAGACCATGGCGACAACTTGAACAATGTTCTCGCGCATTAATGTGCGCTGATCAAATTAAATGCTACAGCTGAGATTTATTTGCGACTTTGGAAAAAAAAGCAAGAAAATAACACAATTAATTTGAAGCGAAATGAACTGATTTAAGCTCTCTGTGCTCGCCAGATCCACCTCATTCATCCCAGATGTAAAAAACCTACTCAGTTTGCCCTTCTGGATCTGCTGTCCTCTACCCTGCCCTTGAATCTGGGTCTAAATACCTCCAATTTTGTCCACAAATTGGAGGTTTGGCTGATAGCGTAATTGGGCAACCGTCTTAAATCAACTAAACTCTACGCAGGAACAGAACCGTATTTTACAGACGCATGATCTAATTTTATCACAAATATGTATTTTTTGGTGTTGACCAAAAACTAGAGGTTTTGTCTGCTGCAGTCGCTAAATAAGTATATAACTGAAATAGAAATGGTAGGTGACCAACTCCCATCAGCCTGTAACTGCTGCTACTGACAAGTTACAATGGCGGCAGCGCACTTATATAACTAATGCTTGTCCCCGCCCCTTGTAAATGCTGATTGGCCAGAGTGGAAAAAGATTAAAAAAAGCAACAGGTTGTTGGTCCCATCAATCACAGCCATAACCAATAAGAACACCCCTGATTCTATCAGTCATTGATATATACCCGACTGCACACTCCGACTCAAACTCATCAAGGGGCGCCTAAACAACTTGTAATGTCGGCGGGTACCCCGGCAACAAATGAGGAATCCTTACAAAATGTCAGTGCGCTCGTAGATCATTTTTGAGCTTTTATTTTTTGCGTACAAAAACACAAAACAGTTAATTTAGGTTTGTATGATTCCGAATCCTCAAGTCTACTCTTTATGACAGAGAGAGAAATATGAATTCCTTGGCCCCGCTCCCAAGCTTAGAACGCATGTGTAAAATGTGTGTGCGTTGTATGTATAGTGCGTGTTGCATTGACATATGCCCCATGTATCGTTTTAAATGTCAACTTGTGCATACTTCCCAGCCGTGTGACGGTACCGATCTGTCGGCAAGTTCTTTGTTTCTAACTTTTCTTGAAATGGCTTCACCATTTTTTTTCCCAGGTTCCCAAGCACTCCCTTCTCCCTGTGCTTCTGTTTAACACGCACCGTCCCGTGTTGCTTTACATGTCATAATTTTATGACACTCATCAGCATTATCATAACATGTTTTTCTATATATATATACATGGCTGTACCAAACATATCTCTATCCGAGTTCCTGAGATCGTTTTTTACACATTCACACCTTTTTCACGACTTGCATCACATATGATTTCGAAGACGTCTTCATAAATGTCAAAATAGAAATTAACAGGCACCTCGCCAAAAATACTCATTTTATTTTTTCGACTACAAAGGGAAGCAAACAGATTGTTTCTCTTTAATCTTCTAATCTCTGGTATTTATCACGCTATCGCCTGTCAGGGTTTCTATACCATAAACCAGGATAGATCTCTGCGGGTCTAGCGTTACTTTTATTTTATTCTTAAACATGATGTTGTACATTAGAGTCAGGGGTATTAACAACACGTCTATAAAGGGGCAAGAACCTGGGGCGAGAGTGAGTGTGAGTGAACATAGATGCCCCGTTGGGCGATTGAACCCTGAAGCCCAATCTGGAGACTCCGAATGAAACCCGGCAAATTCCCAACTAGGTTTAGACCGATTAAGATGCGTGATATCGTTCTTATAGCAGTCTTTGTATATGCAAAGCCCGTGCAACTTGGAACGCTTCTTCTGGGAGGCATCCCGGTGGCTCCAGCTCTTCTCATTTCAATACTTTTTGTTCTTTCCACTTCACAGAACATTTTATTACTTGGAAACTGAACGTTTTGGAGGCCGGGAGAGCGAACGAGTCCTAGGGATAGACACCGAGCTGCTGCAAAGCGAGTGGAGTAATTATCATGCAGTAAAGATGTAGAACTTTGTAAAGAAAACCCACAATTGTTTCATTTGTCAAATGCTAACAGTGCGTTGTTGTTTCTTATTGGAACTTAGCACGTTAATTACTTGTTTTCTGCATCTGGTGTATTAGTTGGTCCAATTTATATATCAATGAGAATTAACACTTTCTCTCTGCCGCGGTATGGATTATATTAGTAGGTAAAGAATCAGGAGGAGATTAGTGTCCTATTTCAGTAATTCAGTCATTTTAACCCCTTCATGACAAAGCCCGTACATGTACCGGCTCACAATGCATTGTTTTTAATGGGTTTAAGGACAACCCATTGACTTTAAGGGGTTAAAGGTGCTGTTCCACTTAGACCAAGCATTTATTGCAGTTCGGCAAATCAGTCATATTATTATTTACTTTACAAAGTTTTAATTAAATAAAAACCACAAAAAGCTTAAAACGCGAGTTTCATGCATGTTTAAAAGGTGTGCAGTGTATGTATAGTGTGTTACATTGACATTCACCAGTTTAAGTAACATTTTCACTTTCTATGGCAACAGCCTATCAGTGCTTGCCGTTGTATCACTTGATAATTAAGTTTGCGCAGCAAAAGAAAAAAAAAGACATTTTATATGATTAAAAACGTTTGACCATTCTACAATACAAGGGATTCTAATTCTACTTTTAGTTAAATTCAGGAGAGCGGGAGGAAAAGCAACTTTAAATGGCCAAATAGGAACGCTTTTGTTTTAAGGGGTATTGTTAAATGAGTGACTATGCAACTTTAACCCCTTAATGACAAAGCCCGTACATGTACGGACTCAAAATGCATTGTTTTCAGTGGGTTTAGGGACCGCCCATTGTCCTTAAGGGGTTAATGTGACCTTGTGATCTGTTCATCATCATTATTATTATTATTATTATTATGTTTTATTGATATAGTATCAAGAATTTACTCTTAAACTGTATGGCAAAACTAGAATTGGCAGACTAAAATGTAAGAATACATTAGGTGGAGGGTATGGATATTTATGCAACCCAGTAGAAGAAAAATGCAATCAGTTTCAGATACGTGGCAAAACGTTGCACATATTCTCCCCATTCTTACACAGGCTGCAGTAAATCAGCTGCCACCAAAAAACAGAGGGATAACTACAACAGGGAGGGATGATTTTGAAAAACCTGAGTACAGAAAGTTAAGATGACTGCTCCTATAGTATACACATTTAAAGGGCCATTCTACGGTAATATGTATAGATATATCGGAAATGTACATAAAATACATTTTAAATGTATGACTTTGCACAGTGGAAGATCTGCTTTGAGACCCCCGCTTATTAGATTTAAAAAAGCAGGTGATTTTAAGTCGTGCTATGCTGCCATCTAGTGCAAGAAATGGGGTCCTACAACGGTGACGGCTCTGAATAAATCAACGCTGACTTTATTACTGAGGCTCAGAGGCTGAATTCGGCAGCTACCCTGTACCATTTTTTTCTTTCATTTTTGGATCCAGCGCTCCTTGTTAACGTTGACTTGGTGTTAGCAGTAGCTTGATTGTCTTCACAGTAAAGGTGTTGGCGGTGTGGAGAAGAGGGAATAATTCTATAGGTAAAGTGTAATATACACAATCCATATAACAAGAGCTGGATCTGACATTAGATTACTAACGTTATTTATTCTTGCTTGTACTCCACTGAGAAAATTCTTAACCCTCAGAGGCCCGGAATTTATCTGGATTGTTCAGAAGTGGTAGACTTCTCACTAAATCTTAAAGCGTTACTCGGGAAATCCTGTGGGTAAAAAATATGCTTTTGAGCATGAAATTCAGTATTGCTCCTCTCCATGTTCTTCTCCTTCTTCTGGCTCTTTGTGCTCCCGGCTCACCGCTGGATTAGCATGTCCTCGTCAGAGAAGTTGCGCAACAGGGCGGAGCTTCGGCTCACACACTCTCACCTGATTGGGACAATGGGAGAGAGGTTGTCCCCGTGGTGTCTACGGAGGCTCCGCCTTTTTTGCGGAAGAACTCCAATAGGCCAGAATAATACAGACGGATCCATGGGGAATGAGTAGTGCAGAAATGCTCCTCTTTCTCCTTCTGGTCTCCCGGAGTCCTTCCGCGACAGGGCAGAGCCACGGCGCACACAACTTGGACAACCTCAAGAAGAGCAAGAAGAGGAGCCCCAGACAGGGAGACACCGAGGAGGAGACAGAGAGACATTTAGAGAGAGCATTAGAGAGCCCGTGAATGAGAGTGAGGAAAAACAAAGAGAGTGAGCCTTTGGAGCCGCTCCTTCTTTTCATAAATTCGTACAAATCTGAAGCGCGTTACTATCTTAAATCTGAACGCATACTAATATACAGCTGTCTGAAAACATGATATTATTCAAAACTGTTAGTGTTCCGAAAAAAACAACAACAAAACAGCACGATATTGTCAAACACATTTGATAGTTCTAATAAAAACGTTTGAGAGTCCCCTATAAGATGACTTTCTGTGCACCACTTAGGCGCCCGTCAAGATTTGTGGATCAAAATAAAAAATAAGTCTTTGTGCTGGAATATCAGTTATTTCGCCAATTCCATCATTAATCGAGACCCGCTTTAAACCCTTATTTCCACCTTTGCTTTTTTTGAGACGGCGTTCACCTGCATACTAAACAGCGCCTTACTTAATGGCAGGTACGGCGTGATACGTAACATTTACTATTAGTGTGATTTGTTTTGGTAGAAAAAAAGCACAAAGGGATAGATGGTGCCAGCGGATATTTTAATTGCGCATGTTTAGCGGAGAAACAGCTTACTCCTTAGAATGAATGTAATCATGGGGATTTTCACCAAGGAAAATGGAACTCTTGGAGGGTGAGTAATTTCACAAACGCTCTCCGAGAACATCAATTTATTTGTAAGCCCTAAAACAGCACAGAAAAGTGTAGTCAGCCATATATCCCATACTGATACCAAATAATAAACACAGTTGGATTCCAAAGGACCTTAAGGGGTAGCTGACTGTGCCCATTATGCGGTACGTTTACACTAATTATCAACGATTCAGCATTCACAGCACCAGCGGGGTGTGCGTCATGCCGCACACCCTTCTGGCACCGCGTGGGTTAAGGCACATGCTGGCAGTCTTATTTTTTTTTTTTGTTTTTTATTAACATTGTTAAAGGTGCAGTTCCTCTGGGTGTATCAGTTCCAAAAATGTCAACATTATTCATATTAATTTTTTTTTATGCAGAATTATTAGAACAAAATTTCGATGTTTTACGATTCGTTTTCTCAAAGAGAATCTATTCCCCGGGGGCTTTTTGCATACGAATTAATCCAGCTCATCGTCATTCGGGATTTTTGGCACCTATGAAATTGATACATGGATGCATTTGTTCTCTAAAGGATTTTAAGAAACCTGTGCAAAGAGTGGTCTTAATAATTAAACGTCATTAGACAAGCCAATAGGTATGTATTTCAAATATACTTAATATATATATTCACCATGGTTGGGGGCTGATTAGGCAGGAGTGGTAGTTTACATGGACATCTGCAAAATCGAGACATGCGGTCTAGATCTAGAATGGGAAACCAATTTAAAAAAAAAATAAAAAAAGAAGAGAAATGGTAAAAGTAACATAATAGCCATCATTAATTAAGCATACCCAGCTTGTCATGTTATGATAAATATATACATTCTATGATAATAAAAGTACCCAGCATATTATGTTGTTATAAATTGACACATGGTAATACATAATATAATAAATATTATTTATAATAAACATACACGCCATGTTATCATAGTTATAATATAAATATTATAATACATTAGTTGATTCCAACACCAACTTAAAATGAAAAAAAAAATTAAATCGATCAAATGTCTTCTTGATTGTAAGCTCCTTTGAGCAAAACTCTCCTCCGCTTTTGTTTCTATAAGACCACAAAGGTACGCGATGTGCAACTTGGTATATACAGTACAATCTGCATTAGTGATTTTTATTCTTAGACACATTCTTGGGTTTTTTTTTAAGATTTAACTAGAATCATACATTACATAAATCATTTATGTTTATTTATGCCTTTTAGATTATATGGAAATTTACAAAATGTGGGCAATTTAAACCAAAACTTGCCAGGAAGTGACGATATTCTGATTTAGGTCACCCAAATTGCAACCAAGATTCCAAATGTATTTCAATTTTATTCTTAATATCTTAAAAACAATTACACTGATTGTCAAATGACAAAAAAACACACATTATAGGTTGATTTAATAAATACATTTAGTGGCACCGAGGTTCCATTCTCGCTTCCTGGCACCACCATGAAAATATCTTGCTTTTGATGCTCTAAAAGGTTTCTCAAAGTTGCTGATTTCACATTGTTAACCCCATTGTTCCAAATTCTGAATTTATCAGGCAAACATACAAATTAAAGCCGAGGTTTTATCTGCCACTATAGTTATGTCAAGCAAGATTAAAGAGCCTGTCTTCGAATCCCAGACAAGTGCATTTCTGGGTGAAATATTTGTTTTCACATGAATTTGACTCTTGCAATAATCATTACGTGTGACGTTGAAAACAGATGTTTTTGATGCAAATTTGTGCCAGCTATGCAATTTTTATGTGAGCGAAAGAAAACTGCATATTCAAGGCTGATTAACTTGGAAATAGATATTAAACTGCATTGTTTTGGCACATAGTTTGCTCAGAACACATTTTACGGATAGGTTTCTAAGTCAACATTCAGCGCTTACTGCCATTTGAAAATTCTGATTTATAATGTGGGCCGACATAACCTCCTTTATATAGAGGGGAATTAATAATCCTAAATATGTTAGTTTATATATGCGCAGAGGTGGCTGTACTATATAAGCAGCTGCCTAGGGCCCCGAACATACCTAGATCTCTCATGGAGACTCCAGGTCCAACCTGCAGAGTTATATTATTCCTCTTATACATCTTATACCCAAGTTACGATATATTGTGTGTATTATTTCATCGATGTGAAAGGGACCATCTTCCAGTGGGTGGGTTTCCAGTTAGAAAGCACTGCGATAGCAAAGAACGCCAAAAAGTGGTCCAAATGGTGGACAGTCCCAGATCCAGGGGTGTACCTAGAGTATTTGGCACCCCCCCCACACACACAAAAACATTAATGTTGGAAGAATATTTATTTCACACATTTGTGAAAACTGGAAAAAATAGAAATCTAAAAACATAAATGATCAACTTATAAATAAGTTAAATAAGTTTAAATAAAATTACATTTACTGAACAGATATGGTACAGCATTGCTCCTATAACTATATTGTGAGCCAGACACTGATGGTGATACAGCGTAATTCCCATCACTATACACAAAGCCAGACATTGACGTGGTAGGCCTCTGCCCCTAAAACAGCCTGACTTTGCCACCGCTGCCCCTTTAGCAGCCTGCAACACCGCTAGGTACACTACTATCCTAAATATGATGTCATATTATTCCATATCATTCCAGAGCACTTTAATATTTTTGTGTTAATTACAGGCACATACCAAGTGTTGCCCCCTTAAATTTTTGAGATGTATAACTGAGTAACTGATTAACTTCTATGAGTTTATCACATTATTACTTATTGTTTTATTTAGCACCATCGTATTCTATAGCGCTGTACAATGGGTAGAAAGGACATAACAGGAAGTATATAACATAACAATTTGACTTACAGAAACAACAGGTGAGGAGGACCCTGCTCAAAGAGCTTACAATCTAGAGATATACAGCGTAACAGGTGAGGCCTCCTCCCTGCTACTATTGCCTCTCGCTATACAACCCAGCACCCTGATTGTGGTTTTCTGGCACTTCATTGCATTATCTGCTTACCATTGTGTCCTCAGAAATAACTATTTACATGTTCCTCTCTTCTCTTATCACTGACAGAACAGGGCACAAATGCTATACTCTGCCTTGGGATTTGTAGTCCCAGATGCGTTATTTTACATTTATCAACATTAAATTGCAGCTGCCAAACTCTCAGCCATTCTTCAAATTCACTTAAATCACTTGGTTTTTCTTGTTTTTTTTTAAGATTTAACTAGAATCATACATTACATAAATCATTTTATGTTTATTTATGCCTTTTGATTATATGGAAATTTACGAAAAAATATGGGCAATTTAAAACCAAAACTTGCCTTGAAGTGATTCTGATTTAGGTCACCCAAATTGCAACCAAGATTCCAAATGTATATCAATTTTATTCTTAATATCTTAAAAAACAATTACACTGACAAAAAAAACACACATTATAGGTTGATTTAATAAATACATTTAGTGGCACCGAAGTTCCATTCTGGTTTCCTGGCACCACCATGGAAATATCTTGCTTTTGATGCTCTAAAAGGTTTCTCAAAGTTGCTGATTTCACATTGTTAACCCCGTTGTTCCAAATTCTGAATTTATCAGGCAAACATACAAATTAGAGCCGAGATTTTATCCGTCTTTCTGTCTCCTGTCACTCAACCATTACCTTATTCATTCAACTTCAATTACGTTTGTGCATCACAAGTTTTGTAACAATGTGCCAGACACACTAATTCAAGTATTAACTTGGCGAGTGAATGAGAGTGAGTGCATGATACTCACTCCCCATGGTGCTAAAAGGGTTACAAAATATTATTTTATTCTCATAATTCCCATGATATATGCTCCCTTGGCCTTAACATATTTTAGGTATCAAAGCCAACATATTTTGGCTTCCTTTCCTCATCTGATCTCCTGATTGAACTGATTGTACGTGTGTCCTGCATGTTACAGCATATACTTTGAATTCATTACTACAGTCTTCTTTCTCGTGATCATCATAAGTGATGTACAAACTATTTTGTCCTTTTTTTTCCCAGCATCTCCGTGCCCTTCTTGGATTTGATGCATCTGTCACTCCGTCTGGTTATGTGCGCCCTTCTGCCAGAGAGATGTCATCCTGCCATTTGTGACATTCATTTCACTTTCTTTACTTCATCACAAGTGTTTTTTTATGGGTTTTTTTTCGAAGAGGAGGATAGCTATTTTTTAGTGGCACAAGTACAGACCCTCCCCCCTACGTTTTGGCACGGAAATACGGGTGAATGATTTGTGTGCCTTCAAAGACAGAAGGAATATTACATTGTATCGTTTGATGGAACAAAGTCATTATACTTTATGAAAAGAATAAAAAGGTGCATTCAGGGCTGTGCTAACCCAGATGCGAGGGGCGCACCGCGCCAATAAAACACCAATAAAACAAAGCACCCCAAGTTGAATCTGGGAGTACGCGGGTTGAGCACATTGGGAAGAGGACATGGCAATGCCACTTAAAGATCTAATGTATTCATATAGGATAAGTATCACATGATTATAATATGCTAATTTTTAACAAATTATCAGATAAAACTAAGAGAAAAAGAAGCATTTTCATGAACTTCTCTCTCTCTGTGGGTTCGTAAATGGAAAAAAATGTAACAAAAACAATCTATCTACAACACAATAAAGTTATTTATATGGTATTTTTTTATAAATTTGGTATTTTATAGTAAATTGTGTCTAAGTTAAGTGATAATCCTGTTTATGAAAGTGTCCATGTTTGCATGTTTGAGCGTCACGTGCGCGGGAAACAAACACACACTGGAACCAAAGCGATATTCACTTTCATGCCAAGGGTTCGCCGTGCGACCTCATCGCGTCACATTTAATTAACAAAAGTCGGCGTTAATAACGAATCGCCGTTAACGTGTCTGTTTATTCCAATTCATCCAGATTTTTGGAAAGGTTTGAAATTCTTCATAGCAATTAAGGGCATGTTTTCTGGATACAACAGCAAGAGATGTGAATGAAGTAAATTTAAATCCGGTGGGGTCAGTACAAGTAAATATTGTACGCGATGTACTTTTTATTTTTTTTAACCGTTTCATGTTGTATTTGTTATTAATAAATCACTAAATTCTCAGATGCTAAAATGCCAACATATACAATGCATTAACACCTTTATATTGATTTCCTTAAAACTTTGCTTTGGCTTCTTTATTAATGTGTTGAATGTATGACACTTGTGTTACATCATCAGCATCACTATAGAGGACAAGGAATCCAAGACATCTTATTACGGCTCTCAGACGGCATGCAGACTGTGAGTGAGGGATTATTAGGTAAGAACTCCACGCTTACTCAGCCACAGGCTGGCACTGCACTAATAAAGTAGCTACTCGCATTAAGAAAGGCTCCAGAGTTGCTAAGGCCATGGCGAGGGAATAGAAGTGTGATGGTGTGGAGGTGTGAGGAAGTGGGGATGTGATGACGTGGAAGTGTAAATGAGTGAAGATGTTTTAATGTGAGTATGCATGTGTATGTGTGCATTAGATTACATATGTGTAAGTGTGTGTGTGCTAGTGCGCAATGGCAATATAGAACGTAATATATTTATTATATAGCTTTTATTCTGCATTATTACAAAAATGGGAAAACATTTCAAGACAGGGCAGCACAGCACATGTACCTGCCTTCTGTACCTGCCTTCTGCATGTTGTCGGGGCAGGAGGCCGCCCACCTGGGTTAAAGCGAGCTGCAGTGGAAGTCTCTGGTCCAAAAGCACCGGCCTCCATTGTATTTTCACCTCCCTGGGGTGGTCAGTGGAGATCAGATCATCTCCCCAACCAGCCCATGCTCCACACTGAAAAGATTTGGATGGTGGGGCACCTATCCAGGACAGCAGGACAGCGTCCAAAATGGTGACTGTCCAGTAAAACCCTGTTGGGAGGTATATCTTCTCATTGTTCATGGGGGGCTTCTGAACATCAGGGGAAATGCTGAAAGGAGGTTTGGCCACTGGCACTGTTTAACACTAAAACTGTCAACAGCTTTTCTTTTTAAGATAAAATAGATCAAGGGTTTCCCCTCTCTCTCTTTTCTTCTCATTTTGCTTTTCTTTCTCTTTACTCCTTTCTCCGTTTTCTCTCCTCTCTTGGTTATCCTTTCTCTCCTCTCCTTAATCTATTTTCACTCTTTTTTTCTCTCCTCTCTTTTATCACTGGTCTCCCTTTTTTCTTTTTTTTCTCCATTATGTCCTCCGTTCCACTAAACCCAAGAGTTCTCTGTAATCCACACCTATAGTCACATCCATGACCATGCCCCAGACGCAATCTCTCAAAGGTTTCCACGAAACAGTTTAGCAAAAGGCGGCAACCCTTGTTACATCTGTTTTGACGAAATCGCCTTTGGGATGATCCTTAAAAAGACTTCTAGGAATTGAAGCAGTTGAGTGTGAAGATTTACTTTTTTACACTTCTAATCTGTCATTTGCAAGTTGAAAGCATTTTTTTTCCTTTATTTTCATTAAAGTTTTATTGCAATAATGTTATTGGTGTTTAAGGAATTTATAGAAACGTTTTGTTTCAAGCCATAGTTGTCCTTTAAAAAGGTTGCTGCCGATATAACCAGTATGTAATGTTTTACATACGTGGCTGCAGAAGAGATCAAAAAGATCATCCATTTAGTCAATAAGACTTTTTTAATATATATGTATATATTTATAGCAATTTATAGCACCTCCAATGTTGTGCTTCCATTGCTTTCGATCAATTTAAATCCTTATTTTATATATAATACTTACTTTTAATTGTAATCTCTCCCTTACTTGAATTTGTTTTTCTTTTTATATAAATTTGACTCAAATGAATTAGATTTTAAGGCATTTCATACTTCGATAGAACTTGTGCCTGACAAATACCTTTAACGAATAAGCACATTAAAGTAAAACGTTTTAATATTAAGAGGAAAAAATGTACTTGGCCATTTATTTATTATTTATTTTTCCGTTTTTTTTTTTTTTTTTTTGTGACAAAATCGGCTCTCGCATGAAAAAAAAACCCATAATGAAATACGTCCTGTGCTGATTCTTTTCGTAGAGTGGGTTGAACCATCTGTTAAACAAAAAAGACAAAAAAAAAAAAATGTTGGTGATGTTTTGTCTGAAATATCAGACTATGTCACACTGTCTCTTCAAGACTGTTAAAAATCAGTAGTGGGTGTACTTTGGAACAGAACTTTAAATATAATGGCACATAACACTTTGTCCTTTATCGACTTCCGTCTGCAGTATTGGTCCTACAGAAAGTGTGAGTCATACAAAAGCTTGCGGTATTAACATTTGTTAGAAATTCAACTCAAATTTCCATTAATCTCCATTAATTTAATAACTTATTAAAGTAAATATTATATACATGGAAGATGAATATAATCCCTAAGCTTTGGCTTGAGGAGTATAAGGCAAGTCTTTTATTTGCTTGGGTGAAGGCGCGGATTGGTCATCTCGCACAGTAGACTAATGCCCCATGGGCCAGCGGCCGATAGGGCCACATAGTTAACGATACTACCACAACAGAGGTATATCCAGCCCTGCAATGAGCATCCACTATCTGAATCCCCTGCTCCCTGCAAAAATAATTCTAAAGACTAAAGCATATCGACGTGAATATTTAGGAGCTGGTAGAAAGATTTATATGGGATATTGTCACCTTTTCACATCTTTTCACATTTGAAATTAAATGTATTAAACAAGAGACGGGCTGCTCAGGTAGGTGTCTAATACATAAGTGAGCACATTCATTTTAAATGGTATAGTGAATTGAAAAGGAGATGGGGATAGAACAGCCATATCTCAGAAGGGGCAGCAGGGGCTGATCGGGACATGGCAGGGGCTGATGGGGACATGGCAGGGGCTGATGGGGACATGGCAGGGGCTGATGAGGACAATACGCTGATTGATAGGGGCATTGCAGAGCCTGGTGGGGACATGGCAGGGACTGGTGGGAAGATGAAGGGGTCTGGGGGAACAATACAGGGGCTGCTGGGGACAATACAGAGGTTATCTAATGGAAGAGCGATAATGTGGAGGCTGGTGTTGGTTATTTGAACCTAATGAATGTATCGCCATCGAAAATTACAGTGACCTCTTCCTTATCAGTCAGTTTATCCAGATTGTGACCCTCACAATGCTATTAATGTGTGGAGGGCCTACCATACCCAGGAACCCCTATAACGGAGGTGCTCGGCCGGGTCACGTAACACAATGTTATGAGACCTTGCATTAATAGAACGGCAGCTTGAACAAAGAGTAATCGGCTGTGTGTAAGGTAAGAGTGTTAGTAAGTGTGTGGTATTAAGAGTGTGTGGGGGTGGGCTAGCATAAAGTTTTGTGTGTGTGCACGTATAGAGAGTGGGTCAGTGGGTGTGTTAGCGTATGGTGTAGGTATGTGATGGAGTGAGTTTGTGTGTTAATGTACAGTGTTAGTGTTAGTGTGTGTTAGGGTGAGTTTGCATGTTAGTATGTGTGTAAGTGTGTGTGCTACTAGCCAAGGGGAGAAGGATATTCCAAGTCTCATCCCTAGGGCGTAGATAAATAACATCCTCCCAATAGGCTGTCATAGGTAGAGTGGTAGAGGCTAATACAATAAGATCATTTAACTATGTACAGGAGATGCATAAAGCTCTCTGTAGTCAAAGAAGGAAAAAATAGCAAAATGGTTCAAATCTGCCATCAACCTCTGTATTTCTATGTTCAGAGGAATTGAGTTGAAATTGGGCTCCCTTTGGGTGGGCTCCTTCGGAGAACGGTACTATTATGATCTACACTTAGCCCCCTTCACACACTTTAAATATTGAGAGAGAGGCAGATCTAACGAATCAAAAAAAAAACTTTCTTCAGCCCGTATTGGAACCTATTGCTGGAAGAAGTATCGGTTTATGTAGCGATCTAATATAAATGGGCATAATGTAGACATATGCTAGGATGGCATCAAACCGCCTTTAAAAGTATAATAATATGGCTACAGTTTGATATCAGGATAATTTTTTGGTTATCTGCCTAATGTTTTTATACATACAGTACTGTATCATTTCAAACTAAGAATTACAACAAGAGGATTAAATTCAGCCATATGTTGAATATGTTTGAACGTATGTTGCCTTCTGGTGTATTTGGCCACATCTGAGATATGACGTCTTAATAGTTAAGTAAGAAATGGAGAAAAACCCACCTTGGTAGTCAATTCACAGGTACGTGCTTGTGCAAGGATAGCGTCTGATAAAGGCTATCACAGATACAGAATGTCCGTCAATGTGTCCCACTTTATTTCAGAGCTTTTTAACTTTATTTATCAGCGTTTACATTGTAAATCCTCGTAGAGGTTTGTCTAGGAGACCCAGGTGGGCACGCTGAAAGTAAAACTGGTACAGAAAGGTAACTTAATCCCCTAATCATGGCGTTGCAAGGTTCACAAAAGATGTCGTCCTAAAGACATCCAAATGATGGTAATTTGTCTTGGAACAAGCCGAGCGCGGAGTCTGGAGATTATCCTGACTATTGGGTTACTGGCATACTCAGCTCGGCCAGTTATTAGAGCTTTTTGTACATGGGGCAGAGCGAGTCAAAGTTTACATTTGGGGGGCTGGGCAGTGAGTGTAACTCGATCAGGGTGACCAAACGCTACTCCCCAAACCCGAAACTGAAGACATTAACCCTAAGACCCACGTGTAGTTTTTCACCTGGAAACAATAAGTTCCCAGCTCTGGTTGACGGTTTTCTGTTTTCAAGAAGACAACAGTATTTTTTTAACTTAACATAAATAATTATGGTACGATAAACATCATGGAAAAAAATTACTCCAGTTGTCCTAAAAATATCTTTACAGCATATGATAAATTTATATTAATTATTTAATAAAGCCAACAAGAGCAGTGGTGCTCCTTACTTTGTAACCAATGTAATCTCACTGGCATCTACCAAGATGGTAGAAAGCACAGCACTTTGTCCTTTTCCTTATCGAATGCAAATATTTTTTCTAATGAATGTTATGGATTATATTTTTCCCTCTTTATACATTTTGAACTGTAGACCTGTGTGATACTTGTTGACTTGAGTCCCCGAGCCGGCTGAAGCAAAGGGCAGCTCACGAGAAATGGTGTTAAAGTATAGTTTAGAGTTTACATTTGGGCCCCCCGTCTCCATATTGCCAGGTGAATTACCATATGGAAAAAACATAGTTGTGGTTCAAATCAAATGTATTTATTGAGGACCAATACTCAATTGCTTTTGACTTCACAAAGGGAGGTTTCTACTCTCAAAAACTTATCCTTAATATAGAATGTTAGTCCAATAAAAAGGTATTATTTTATATTGCTATACTATTTTTTTAATATATATATATATATATGTATTGTGAGGTAGGTCTGGGATCGCCCCTCGCTGAGGTCAAGGGACAAGCGCTGTCTTCAATCAAACCAGGCAAACAGCAGTTCGTGCAAACTGACACAGGGTCAGGTTTATTAGAAAGGTTGCAAGGACTAAAGAAATATTACACTGTAACAAAAGAAACACCTTGCCTGTCCGGCACTTACTATACAAGGGATGCCCCTCACTACCAGCTGGAGAGCTTCTCTCTGATAACATAACATAAACATAACATAAACATAACATATGTCCAGCAACCTTTACTCACTTTACTCACTTTACTCACTTTACTCACTTTACTCACTTTACTCACTTTACTCACAGGTCTCTTCCACAGACAGGCTTTCTGTGTCCTCAGCTAGAGAGAAGCTACCTGCCCTCCTGGCTTCCCTTTTAAATCCACCCTCTCATTCATTTAATTAATCACCCAGCAGGTGGAAGACCCAGGTGTTACTCCACATAGGAAAGGAATCTAGGAGAAACATACCTCCCTCCCACCACCAATCCAACATGACTGTCACAGTATTTACAGCAATTTTATCTTCATATATATCCTTCCAGTGGTGGATTAAACATTGGGCACAAACCTACTATTGGGTAGTCAGCCTAGGGGCTCCCTGTACTCTAACAGATAATTGTGTCCAGTGTATCCTTGTAAATGGGCCCTGGAGGGTCTTAATCTGGTGCTGTGTCCCCCAGTTCATGTTTAGTCTCAGCAAAGCACCTGCCTCGTAGAATTTGTCCAAACTTGTTTGTTTTTATACACAAAACTAAAAAGAAACCACAAACAGCACACACGGGCCAACAGGCCAAACAGCAGAGGTCTCCAAGCTGTGCCCTCGCTCCAGAACGGACCCGCGCTCGGACGCCTTACTTCCGATTAATTCCACTTGTATCTGCCATCTCCCGAATTTGCATGCGCTCGCTGTGTTTATTCGGGTTTACCATGTTAAAATGACTCTGGGGATTGGCTGCGTTTCTCTGATAGCACATTCAAAACAACCCTTATTTACAGAATAAAGCAGTTTATATGTCAAATAATTGGCAGACAAGAACCGTAACCGCTCTGTTACTTTTTTGTGCATTGCCTCCGGCAACATTTTCAAAATATAAAGCAAAACAGTCAATTATTTCATGAAATCGCTATATTATTTTTTTCTCTTGATTTTAGCTTTGGTCTAACAATAACGCCAATCGCCAAAGCTTCCTGTTGCACTACAAAGCGGGACACCTACTGTGATTCTTCTTGGTCCTCGGAATTATATAAATTCCAATAAATTCAGTTTTTTTTTGTTTAATTTGTTTAATTATTGTTAGACGTGACTTTTGGTAGGATGCGATTGCATACTCAAACTTATTTTCCCATTTCAAACAGAAATATTTTTCCTTTTTTCTTATTAGAAAAGCACATTTTATTTTCTGGGGAGCTAAGCAAAATTCATCTGGTTTTGGTTTTAAGTTTAGTTATTATATATTTGAGATTGTGCTTTACAGTTAGCTACAGAAATCCCACATAAAAAAAGGATGATACCAAAGAGTTATTAAATTGGTTAATGAAAAAAAAAAGGAAAATGACCTAACATGCAAAAAAAAAAAAATTGTAAAAAAATGAAAAAATAAGATTTAAACATAAATTTATACCAAAGTGTATCGTGAAACAGAACACTAAAGGGGAGGAAGACTTTGAGCCAACTCGGTTCCGACTCCCGTTGGGCTCAAGACCATATTGGTTCATCCAGTTGTATTATACGAATTTACAAAAACCCTTAATTAACCCTTAGTTGTTTAGCCACTAAATAAAATATTCAGATTTACACACGATGGCGTGTTTTGCGTTTCTTCTTGTTCTTTATGGATACATTGCCTGTCCTTTGATGTCATTGGAGTCGAGCTGCATTGTGTTTTGGAATCTGCAGACCATCTATTTCTCCCTTAATGTCAATAATTAACCCCTTAAGGACAATGGGCGGTCCCTAAACCCATTGAAA
>VKOC01000001.1:59215090-59232887 GCA_009364415.1 Spea multiplicata | reverse complement strand
AAGTTTCCCTTTAATCAGCTAATGTGCTAATAATTACCTCTATGCCTATTTCTAGATAAGATTTTAACTTTTTTCTTAGATTATATTAAAATTAAATGAATTTCACGATCGGGATCTTAAACCTAAAAATATACATAGACGGCAGATCAGTACGCGCAGTTGTTTGTTCCTGGCTTCAGACGCTTTAATGCAGGTCATTGTCTGCAGGTCTTAGGATTTGCAGGAGCGGCGTACGTCGCGATCCCATGCGTGTTTAAATTCCCTCATCCTCTACCACATCTGTTGGGAAGGTGTTCCACCTATCTACCACCCTCTCCGTAAAGTTTTTTTTTAAAAAAAAGAAAAAAGCTTATTTCGGCATTTCATTTAATAGTTCGAGTATCGCTGACAAATGTATCTTGTTTCCTGGCAGTGTGAGGGTTAAACATTCTGAAATATGTACAAAGGTAACGAACATATGGAATTCTCTGATCACTTTTTTTTTTTATACTACATATTGCCAAATTTGCCTGAATTATGGCTTGGGTTATACTGCATTCTAAAATTTTGGCGGCTACACGTGATCCGAACACGCAGCGGAAATTATACATAGGGGTGTTTTTTTTGTTTAAATACTATTTTTCTTTAAAATACCTGTCTTTCCGTAAACATAAAATATTGCGTCTAAAGGGAAAATATCGTCCGTATTACAATTTAGCAGCGAAGCCACCTGTAACGGGGGGGACCAAACCTGTAACGCTGAGTTAACGGCTCGATGAGTACGGCGGCGACGGCGGATAAAACACAGGAAGATAACGAGCGTTTAAATGGAACGCTTTCTATGCTGCACTTCGGTGGAATATGCGGAACGTAAGATATGTTAAATGCAATTTCGGCGGTACAATGCGAAAATTGTCATCATGCTGTTTTGATCTCTAGACACTTTTTTACTAATTTCCTTTTTTTTTTCACTTTACTTCTTTCCCAGAGTTCCCTGTAAGGCGATCGGCGCTGCGGCTGGTAAACGCGCAGGCACGACTTTCTTAACATGTTGTTTCCTAACGTAGAACTTTGACGGCAGATCAGACCCATTCGGCTCATCAGTTTTTGCTGATATAATCAGCCGTGGGTCTCGATTCAGGAGCCGTATGCCCATCCCATGCATGTTTAAATTATCTCTCTGTATTACCCTCTACCACTTCTACTGGGAGGCTCTTCCACTTATCTCCCACTCTCTCAGTAAGTCTTGCATTACATCTAAGCCTCTGTCCCTCTAGTTTTAGATTATGACCTCTTGTTGTAACTTTTCTCCTCCTTTTGAAATAAGCTTCCCCTTTATGTATTTAAATGTTTCTATCACACCCCCCCCCTCTCTCCTCTCCTCCAATCCTGATAAATAAGATGCCCCCCATTTGCCCAGCAGGCTGTTTCTATGTTAGCCGGCCAACTGCATCGATTGGTCGTAGGTGGGTACAAACCTGACGTGCCTATGGACACCTATGCATGCGCAGGGATCCTGCGCTCCAGACTGAAGACGTTGAAAGACAGTGAATAGATTGTAAGCTCACAAGAACAGCGGCCTCTTCTCCTTCTGTGCAGGTGTTACTCGATTGTAAGCTCCTTTGAGCAGGACCCTCCTCACCTGTTGGTTCTGTAAGTCAAATTGTTATGCTGTATACTACTTGTTATGTGCCATCTACCCATTGTACAGCGCTACGGAATATGATGGCGCTATATATAAAACAAAAAAAATAGAATTTTTAAACTATGCCCTCTTGTAACAGGGCTACGGCATCTCAAGAAATAAATGTCAGCGGATGAATGAATGAACAGCATCGCCGTTAACAGCGCTGCCCCTTTAAGAAGGGACTCACTATTAAGTTTAGCCACCGGCTGGGCTGGGAATATTTAACCATTTATTTGCTGGACTAGCTACCTTAAAAGAGGGTCCGTTCTGTGGCTGAGGAATGCGTTGCGCCCTTTTGGCACCGAGAGGGTTAAACACTGCTCCAAG
This sequence comes from Spea multiplicata, assembly GCA_009364415.1. Classification (NCBI taxonomy): domain Eukaryota; kingdom Metazoa; phylum Chordata; class Amphibia; order Anura; family Pelobatidae; genus Spea; species Spea multiplicata. Next base: position 59,230,894 of record VKOC01000001.1, on the reverse strand, counting down.
TAGCAATCTGCCCCCCCCCGAATCGTTATTTTACCTGTAAAGTATGTAATATATAATCAGCGCAATATCCAGCAAATATAGCAGCGTATAATTTGATGGCAAAGTTTGACTGTAATGCTGTAATTATAAATCCCGCTTATATAGAGAAATCCCCAAAATAAGTGCCCCGTGCGTCGATTACTTTAAGTATAGTCTGCGTGCTGTAATTTAAAAGCAATCGCATATACTCTCCGAGTAACCAGCCTAGAATTTACTAATCATAGAGCGCTGCTTTGCGTATGCGTCTGCGTTGGCCCCTTAGACCCTTTATGTGGATAATAGCCACGGGGCTTACGGAGCGGAAAGTGTTACGGTCGTTTTCTATGTTGTTACGCTGACATATGGAGGGTATCTGTCTATGACACCTCTCAACAGTCCTGGATTTTGCAGCACAGTCCTGGTTGTCCGACACTCCCCCGGGTAGCTGCCCGGGGAGGATGGGCCGGTTGCCGGCTGTTGGCCTTAAAGTGCCAGAGCCTCAGCGCCCCCCCCGGTCCAGCTCTGGGGCCTCCAACGTGCCTTCATTGCCGCAGATCTCTTCCTTTTTCTGCAAATCCTGGGATTTTTCATCCAGTCGAGTCTTCAGCTAGAGATGTCGGCATCACGTTTTCCCGATCAGTATCATTTTGATAAGTTGTGCCTGGACCCCGCGGCCACCTGATGACATAAGCAAGTATCTGCGGCCGCAGGCTATGTTTTTCCGCTCACATAGGGGGCCGCGCAATACATCACTCGATCTGCCGTGTTTAGGGGTACGGGGTGCTGACGGCCAAAGGCCCATCGGGCATTCAGACATGATGTCATATCGTGGCACTCTGTGTCTTAAAGGCGTGCGATGCCTTCTAATGCAGCTTATGGGGCCAAACATCCCCCTCCCTGTAACTGGCCCATTGAGCAGAAGGGCCTCATCACCCCTAGTGGCCAAACTGCCCCTGATTTGACTGCCCCCCCCCCCCAGACTTCACTGTACACTACTTTTTGCTAAAAAACCATTCCTATGCATTGGTGGACAATGCTGAAGTATCTTTGAAATGTTTTATTTTTTTGTGGTAGGGGGTATAAGGTATACTTTATATTTTTCTAAATTGTATTTTTAACTACTTTTTTTTTTTCTTTCAAAAAACCCAACAACTTTCCAGTCTTATTATCATTCTGATCCAATGGTCCTCTAGCTTCTCCTCAACACAACCTATCATGGGCTGCAAGATCCTTAACAAAAGTGCAATAATAAACTAATCCTGAGATCCGTGAATTAGTAGAATACATATAAAGTATCGACTATATGAATAACTATCGCCTATATGAATAAGTATCGCCTATATGAATAGGTGCATTTAGTGTGCAGAACAATAGAATTTGGTTAAGCCTCATGTACCACCAGGAGGTGATGGTGATCAGAATGCCTTTTTACTTTAATCATCAGATCCTTGCCACACGACACATGGCAATAGGTTGATGATGACAAAGTGTGTGTTTGTATATTGTGTATATTTATATTATTCCAAAATATCAGCAGAGAAAAATAAAAGTGTGACGAGATATATACTTAAATCCACATTGGGGATCTGTAGTTATTATGTTACTATAGACTTACATTGGCCTTCTGTATTTAGGATATTTAGTAATGGCCGGATTGGTTATTTAGATACTGCTGTTTTAGCTTAATTGGCAAAACTACATTTCAACTAGAGATGCTATCACCTCAGTCAATAAGTTAACCAGCCTCCCCACACGAGTTTCTAAATTGCCAAGTAACACAGACAACACGCTTACTATCCGGTCCTGTCCAAAACACATTTATGGAAAAGGAGCTCATAGAAAACACTTGAGAGGATCACAGAAAGGATCCTATTATCATGTAAATGCTGCTTAGAGTCTTTGTTACGCTATACACCCTCTAGTGGCTGTATGCGAAATTGCAGGTAACACATATGAAAGGGATGCAGATAATGGCCCAAAAATCTTTAAATCAAACCAGCCCATGAGGTGGTTGCCCCCCCTCCCCTGCCACCCCTTACTTGCCAGTCCTCCACTACTGCCAAACTATATCTACTGATATTCCTGATGACCTATAACATGCCTCTTTTCATGGTCACAAATAAAAGCCTCAGTTAGCTTGCCTACTTCCTCATATGGAAGCGTACCTACAATTTCTACCTAATGATCATACCTGGGAACTTCCCTCTTCGGGGAATAGTCGCATTTTGGGAGGTGAGCAAAGTGACCCAGAGACCCCGGATAGCAGCTCCTGACCAGGAGACTCCGGATCAACCTTGGAGCATTTCCAGGGATTTTAAAGATAATGGAGCAGCCAACCCGTTACTCAACATAAGCGCACGCTTCAAGCCACACGTGGCACGTTTTCTGACCACGGCAAGAAATGAAGATGCAAATGCGTTTCCCACGGAAAAGTTTCAATTAATTTCACATGACTACAAACAATACCCAGCCGACACATGAAGACGTCTCATTACGCCTGACTGTTCCAATTATTATAAAATGAAAAAAAAAACTTGTGTTTTTTTTAAATAGAGGAAATTGTATAAATGACATGTCTAATGTGCTTGCTAACTTAAATCCAAATGTATGTAGATGATGCTATTATATTTGTAGAGGGATCACGTTTGAATGACAAGAAAGTCAAAATAGAATTGCAGCAGGTGATAATTCACTATAATAATTCATTAAATACATCAGCTAATCAGATGGTGAAATTACTGTGTGAGATTCCGCTAAATTTGTATAAGGTGTTCTAATATTTGCATACGGTCTTCGCTGTCAACTCTATTTTTTTTTTCACTTTAATGACTTTTTTGTTTGCCAAAGCTAATATAATTAACTTATTCACAGTATTTTTTTTTTTTTTTTTTTATAGCGGGATCCAAACCACTAATAATAATAATAATTAAAAAAAATAACAGGCATAATTCAGTTTTTCCTAATTGAATTTCCAGCCTGGTGAAGGCTTAACCCGTCGGCGGGATGCTAGGAAATGATTGTATTGTCCGCTGTTAGCGTGGCAGAACCCACTGAGGCTATCCCAAGGTTCTTCCATTTTTTTTAAAATTAAATTTGTCTAAAAATCCTAACCTCAGTTATATCTACATCGGTGTAATTTGATATTTATCAGTCGGCTCATGAATAATATGTCAAATGATTAGTGGTACAAAGAGAAGCGATTATGGTCACATTACTTATCAGCGCTATACATTACGTGTATCTTTACCTATTCTGGAGAAATGCTGCATGGTTCACGGGATAAAATTCAGGACCTCAAATTTCATGGCTTAGAAGATATGTGGTGATGGGCCAACTAGAATGGATTGACTATTATCTTGTGTAAAATTCTATGTTTTAAATGTAATAATAAAAAAAAAATAGAATTTAACGCTAAAAAGCTACAGTTTGAGCTGGTAGTATGAGGGGCATTTCCAATTAATCTTTATCTTTACTCTTTTTTCACGAATGTACAAATTCTATCCACTAGTCTTATTTCCCATTCTAATTTCCTACAAACATCATTAAGATGCCCACGTGGTCTGGCAAAATACATATTTAAGGATATGCTTAAACAGATAGATAGGAAATCACAACATGTAAAAATATAACAGAAATATTATTCATTCTTTCGCTCTCTCGAGGTGTCATGCACACTGGTCCGTAATTCCCAGGTTACGTTCTTGGTCCCTTTATAAATCGCATAGACGCATCAGTGCTTTTATAGCCCGGTGGCGTTGGGCCAGAGGAAAAGACATCGGTGGAAACAATAAATACAGGATTGGCAATTACTGCACTAAAGTCCTCGAAAATCCCTTAGGAAACTGCCATGTGGTCTTGGTGCCTTATGTGAATGAATGCACTTTTGCCTCTCTTTGAATAGAGGTTTTATAAAGTCAAGGATGGTGTTTTGATTCAAGTAAATATACAGTATTTTCATAGTCGCCTCGTTAGAAATAAACAGAAAACATTGAAGGCTTGAACGACTTCTTCATACCTGCATTTTAAGAAAGGACGCGTCTCGCACAGCAATCTTTGATGTTCTATTTTTTTTTTTTGCACGGAAACATTAACATAGGGATGTAAGATAAGAACCATTAGGCCCATATACTCTGTGTTTTCCTTCTGAAAAATGGCCGGTTTTAACCAGAGACACTTTAAAAATTAACCCCTTAATAGCCGATCATACAGATTCCCCAAACTGTTCCCACAACAATGTCTTGGAGTGTCCCCTTCAGCATTCCAAGACATTTTGGACAATGCTTTGCTTCCAACTTTGACAGTTTGGGGAAGGTCCTTTTCTATTCCAGCATGACTGCACCCCTGCGCACAAAGCAAGGTCCATAAAGACATGGTTGGATGAGTTTGGGGTGAAGGATTTGACCGGCCGCACAGAGCCCCGACCTCAACCCCATCAAGCACCTTTGGGATGAACCGGAACGGAGATTGTGAGCCGGGCGTCTCGTCCAACATCAGCGCCTGACCTCACAAACGCTCTATTATTATTTAGTATTGTTTATATAGCGCCATGAAATTCCGTAGCGCTGTACAAAGGGTAGACAGGACATAACAAGTAGTATGTAACATAAGAATTTGATTTACAGAGACAACAGGTGAGGCTCAAATGAGTTTATAATCTAGAGGGATTTCGGGTGAATTACACAGGAGGTAAAAGTGCCGTTGTTAGGGATGGAGCAGCCACACTAGTAAAAGTATTGTAGGAGAGGGAGTAGGGAAGGTGAGATAAAGGAATATGGGAGCGTTAATGTGCTATGTTGTAAGCATCCTTAAAGAAGACCTGTTGGTCTATTGGTCAGGTGTCCCAATACTTTTGTCCATTTAGTGTATATTCTTACTGTAGTATTCACTAAAAATAAATAAAAATGAATAAAGTCACTTATAAATTAATTAAATAATATATTAACTAAATTATGTTGCTAGCTCTTGGTTATATACAATGATTATCAATTTATACCAATGTTATTACTAATTAATTACCCAATACATATATTCATATTATATGATTTTTGCTTAGATATGTTTCAAGACTTAATCGCATTACTTATATGTTGCTTTCAACCTGATTAGTAATGATTAATTCATCACATAATTTAATTATTCTAATATATATTATGATTAATTTTATTATTATGTTTGACCAAATGTATAATAGCATGTAATTTATAATGTATTTAATTGATAGATTTTTTTGTCTTGAATGTTATACTATTTATTAAAATTATTAATTTTTCATTATTTAGTGTATGTATTTATTTTTTTGTTTGTTGTTCCCACCATTATTTTATATTTTATATAATATGATACTGATTGACCGCCTTTTCACGCCCATGATTTTGGATCCATGGAAATGTTCCAGGAGATCTCCTGCAGGCTAATACTTTAGTCCGTTTAATAGATGTTTAGTTGGTACCTGATCTTTGGTCGTAGGATTTACCAGCTCGTTGGGTACCCTATAGGCACTTGATGCCTATACCATACATGTTAAAATTGTATCACCATTTACCACCTCTGATGGAAGGCTGTTCAACCTATCTACCGTACTCTATGTAAAGTAAAACTTCCTTACATTACATCTAAACCTCCGACCCTCCAGTTTTAGATAATGGCCTCTAGTTCTCTAGTTCTGAAATACACTTATCTCCTATACTTTGTTGGTCCCATCTTTTCACTGGAATGGTAGGGATGGCATTAGTAAAATCCAAGCCAAGCTTTCCGTGTTGACAATACATAAGAAAAAGGATCCGGGTGCTGGGCATCTGCATTTTGTAGACAATGTCTTTTTATTCCCCATTCTGCACACATAACAGTTCCTTCTATTTCTCTGTTTTTTAGAGGAATTTAAATGTAAACTCAGTACTTAATTCCCTTTGTCGGTAAAGTAACTTTCTAGGCACACTTCTCTTGCGTGTTTTGTCGTATATATAAGTCAAGACATCACTGAAGTAGCTGGTTGTCGGGACGTACTGTTGGTACCTCTGTCAGATCGCTGGGGATGCTCTAGCCAAGAAATGTAATGTGTGTATATATATATATATCTATATATGTATATATATATAATTTTTATATACATTGTAATGTTTCAACCTCTGTGCTTGATTGATCTTATAATACGGTCCCGTATGCAGTTGCTATTTGGCTGCCCCATTTGTTTCAGGACTATTCCAACAAATCGAGACAAATGGCAACTATATATTGGCCAGACTGCATTGGTAATGTTAGGAAAGTCTGCAATTTCAAATTTCAAAACTAAATATTAGGATTGTGAATTCCATGGGCTATTTGAGACCCTTGGACTGTCTGTATTAAGATAAAAACACAGTATTTCATGAAAATCTATTATTTGTAATTTAATATTTTTTTCTGCTATTGAATGTCTCACCTGTGATAAAACTGCTGTTTGATTCCATCGAATAACATTTCAGGGCACAATATGGTTTTCCTAAATGATACAGGTAGCGTGAAGTGTACAATGCTTAATCTGTGTGTTATCTCGTTCCGAAGCAATGGCTGAGAGATAACAGAGAGTCGTAATTAGTTATCCTTCCGAGACGTTGCAGAAAGAAGCTCTCCTTTGACAGCACTGTAGAAAAACGGGAATAAATATGAAAGACCCTTCAGATCCTATTCATTTTCATGACGCGGTCGTTACAGGTGCAATCTGTATTAGTTCTCTTCTTTGAAAGGCTCGTTTTTTGATTAATGTCACCTATCAATAAACCTTTTCATTTTGCTTCTGCTATCTCATGCCATTTCTTTCAACGCTCCTTAGTTATAGGTAATCCTGGGTGCTGGGTTGAGGCCTCCGTTTAGACAGAGCAATTTTTAGATCATAATTCTTGTAATTTCAAATAATAATAATCTTACCGGGAGAAGGAAAGGTGAGACAAATGAGCGTCATGTTTCCATGATACTGGAAATCTACGCGAAAGAATAGAGCTAATAAATAAGACTAACAGGTCCTGCATAAAAGTGGATTCGTTAACATGTATCACTCCATAGACAGCATGGGACAAATGGACAACTTGGGAGTAATGTCCCAAAGTTGGCCGACCAATACCAAGTGTGGTCAGATTTTATAAATAAAAGATAATAATAATATTAGTTTTCAAAAGTATGGCGCTGCAACGGTTCTTGAAATTGAATAATATAATGTTTTTAGGCAGCTGTATATTATTAATTTGTGTGAGTTCTGGCTCTGTTATCTTAGCTCAATCAACTAGACAAACCCCCCCGTCTGCTTATTATACTGCATTGTGGTAAAAAAAGAATGGCTCAGTCTAAATCACCTAGACGTTGACACTTTGACTAATGAAAGTCAAAGGCAGAAGGACTTCATTAGCATTGCCATAAAGCATTAGCTCAGAGTGGTGTTTCAGCATGGAAAGTCGCTCAAAATATCACATGACCGACAACAATGGGGGAGTTTATTGGGACAAAAAAAACAGGTTTTTATCACCTACTGACATTACTGTATACATGAGACTTCCCTTTTATATTTACCACGCACTAACTATGGGTTTGCTTTATAAAAAAAAATAGATTAAATATCTCAAGATGAGACAACACCATAAAGGTTCTAAAATATCTTAAATATATAAAATATCATAAAATAAGACAATTGCATAAACATTTCTGTAGACAAGTTTCGTACACAGCTGATGCAAAATTGAACAGAAGCCCACACTGAATAAAATTCCAGATTGATTTTCAGTACTAACTTATTTGGAGAAATTTTTATAGTTAATTACTATATATATATATTATTTATTTATTTATTTATTTTATTATATTGATGATTATTTTTAAAATGTTTTTACATTTATTTACATTAAATTTTTTACTTTTTTTTTTTTAAGCGAAGGCCCCGTCTTGCATAAATTATACATATTTGAAACCCAAATCCATACCAGATGTGTTCTCCATCTATCAGTAAATATGGTGAAACACTTGCTGAAATATTTAGAAGGGATTTCTATATATCCATTGAGGCTGCCTGTCAGGCTGTCATCACTGTATATATATATTTCCATGTTTATCTCCCTTTCATATGTAACGAACAGTCTTAGCGATGTCAGGAACACAGTCTACTTTTGTCTGGGAAAGAAAGACATTTAAACAACTTTTAACCATTTGAGTCACAAATGGAATAAAAAAAACCAGAGAGTCGAAATCTGGTAACATATACTCTATAAACTACCTTATTATGATGGTTTATTCAATACCCTTTACTGTGAGTAATTTTTTATTATTTTTTAATAATATAGTGAAATATTGTAAAAATCGGTGCAAGGCTCTGTGGTAGAACCACAGTGGAAACCGGTTAAAAAAATGTTTAGTAAAAAAAAAAAAAAAAAATCCCTTTTAACTTTTTTTAAAGAACAGTTCTGGTATAAAATGGTAAAATTAGAGGAGTTGGGAGGAATGTTCATTGAGATTTTCCTAGCAAATTCTGACTTTCCCTCACTATTGAAAGGAAGGACTAGCCCCAAATAGCCTGAAATTAGGAGGTACGGTAGTAGGCGTAGAGTTTGGAGTGAAAGTGGGACAGGGAGTGGGAATGCCCAAACGCTGCCCACCTGTCTGAAGAAAGAGGAAGATGAATTAGAGTCTTCCCCCGTATGGTAAACTGTTCTGTGATCCATTTAATCCATCTGGGCACAGGGTTATAGATAAAAATGGCTTACACAATGAATCTAAATTTGTTTGAGGTTCTAGATTCATAAGTAAACGTTCTAGTTTCAGAAACGTAAACAAACACAAAGATGGGGATTGTCTGAAAGACATAGAATTAGACGGCAGATTGGAACCATTCCGCCCATCTAGTCTACCCATTTTTCCTGCTGTAAGATTTGGTTAACGCAGCAAACCAAGACAGAATACAGAAGACAAAAGAACAATAAAAGACGAGACAAGGAGCAAAGCTGCGGAAAAGAAGACAGGGAAACAGTTGGCGCAGAAGGTAGGGAGCCATTGAGAAGAGGACGAGAGAGAGAGTGAATGAATGAGGGCGAGTAACAACAAATTTAGTTTATAAATTGAAAAAGCCCTACAAAAGACAACCAAACCGAAAGGACAGAAAGCAAAACTTACTGCCCAAAAAGAATTGGCCATAAAAAAAAGTGTGCAAATCATTTTTGGCCCATTTGCACAAGTCTAGTCAACTCCCTTTGTGTAGTCAAATGCTTCTGTCACATCTACTCTTTCTCTACTCTCCTCCAATCCATAAATATTGAGTTCTCTGAGTCTTTTCTGATAATTTTAATCCTGCAAACCATTCACCATGTATACTTTAATGTCTGAGAATGAGACGGGATTCGTGTTCTAAAACCCCTTCGCCTTCCAGCTTTACCTCATTGAGGTTCTCCAGCGTATGATATCGCCGGATGACTCCTATCCAGCATGTTCCTCCCGAAGGTGAGGGAATAAGTAAGTCACTGGAGCGCCCGTTTTACATACCCACCCTATGTAATAAATAACACAATGATTGTTCAGGGCGGATAATAATAAACGTCTTTGATCATTTTATTTACGTACAATCCTTTTATATGGGTGGAAGGTTTAGTTAACTTTAGGTGCATTTCCATTGCTTTATTTAGCCTCAAAACGGTAATGTAATAAAATGTATAATAATATAATAAAATATTGACGAGATTATATTTTAGAAGTACTCCTCAGCCATTGTTATTTATGGTACAGCAGGAGCTATATTTCAAAATGCTATTTCATGCTTAGAACCAGGAGGATTATAAATTAAAAGGCATAACGTAGAGTTTTAATTCTTCTTCTTCTTCGTCTCTCTGTAAACATAACCCCCTTTGAAATGTGATTTCTGAAAAGCCCTTCTGCCACTTAACCCCTTTGACGCCGTGCAATATAGACCAGCTACAGTTGTGAAGTGAGGCTAATTATGCTGACATTTAACCTTTGAATCCCCAGAGAAGTATACATTGAAATACTGTATAATACATAGGTGTTCACATAGGGCAAAGGGTACCTGGGTGCACCTTCCTCCCTGCAAGTAGCGTACAAACACAGATTAACACATACTAACACGCACACTCCCTCTAACACCATACAATAACACACAAAACCCACTCTTCTATATATATAATTCACACATTAGTGCCGGTGTAAGGTAAACAGACTGATAAGGGAGAGGTCACTGTAATCTATGGTGTCGATACATTCATTAGGGAAGAATATGAGAAGAATGTGTTGGGGAAGGGCGAGGGGGCCAAATAAATGGCCTAATCAACGAATAAGAATTGGAATCCCACGCAAGCATTCAGAAAGAATACATGTAATGATAGACACCAAGAGAGAAAAAAATAAATAATAAATAACAGACTAAATATAAATTTATTTAAAGCATTTGGAAAATAAAATTCACATATATTTAATAGAATGAAGACATTTAAACGATAAAATCTATTGAATAAAATAATAAGTTCCTCATTTATTTAGCGCTCTCTGTCACTTCCAGCACCTCATAACTAATGGGCATTCCTGGGAACCCAGAAGCCCCCCATGCGAGTGACCATTGTGACTTCGCTATTTAAAGGGTAATTAAGTGTGGAGTGGGCCGTGTAAGAACGCTCGAGCACAAACCCCCATAGACCTGATTAAAAGGCTCTGTTTCTTAAAGGTGTGCAGCGACTTTTATTGTGTTTGGGATGGTGACCATGAAAGGGGCGGCCGGCAGTGGGGCCTAGGGCAGCGCCCACGGTAAATATGTTACTGGGTGCCCCTCTAATTAAACAAATCACAGTGACGGCGGCAAACGAGTCCCTTTCCATTTGGAAACAAAATTAGTTGTCACTCGCCCTCACATACTCTCTGGCATCCTCCCTCTCTCTCAAACTCACACTCAGAAAGTAAAAAAAAAAACACAAAACAAATGAAAATTTGGAACTCTATGCATCTTTTTTTGTTTGTTTTGTTGGAATCTCTCCTCGTTTTTGGGCTTTTGGGCAAATTTACTTCCAATTTAAATGCAAATGCACAGGCCTAGTCTCCTTCCCTAGGTTTTAGTCATTAATTAATTTCAAAAATAAGGGTTTGGATGGATAAAAGGATAATTCTGGTGACGTTTACAGTAACTTCATAGCCTTTGATGTGGGCGAACACACTTTAGATGCTTTTCAATGCATAGCGCATTGTATTTCCTTATACATTACGTCTATTGAGTATGGACGGCTCTCATCCTGCAGGTCTATAACTTTAAAAAGACATTTTACGTACACATAACCCTCTTTCATTCTGATAGCTGGGACCCCATAATTATTACCGTGCACTGACCCCATATTTAAATTGGACAGCCCCGCGGAATATGATAGAGTTTAATAAAAAAACAATACATAAAAATAATAATAATAAAAGTAATTACTATTATTCTAAACTAGAGATAGGTTATGATTAAATTGGCCAAAAGGTACTGAAAAATTAATTATTGTTATTATTTTTTCAATGTTCTGCTCTGAAAACACTATTATTATTATTATTATTATTATTATTTCCATCAATTTGATTCATATACTTTCCTGGGAAAAGAACAAGACCTAAGACAGGGTTTTTTAGGGTTAGTCACATAGCATCTGTGGGACGAGACACATTACACACATTACCAAACATTCACGCTTGTACATTCACAGAGCCCAACTGGCTTTTGGTCTATACGGCAATCAACTTCATATTCATAGACGGGGCCAAAAATGAATGATTGCACAGAGGAAAAAAAAATCAAAAAGTGCAAGGGGATTGCAAAAGACACCTGATAATTAAGTCCAAATCAAAACAACATCTGGTAAACTGCTTCCTGATCCTGATATAATGCTCAGATTACATATGGCGTCATTTTTTGGCAAGCGCGTTACAAATTGCCGGCAAATAATTGGGAAAGAAGACTTTTTCTCCCTTCATAGTTGTTAGTTAACCCTTTAAGTGGTGAACGTCTAATATCGTTAACGCTGGGTTATGCAAAGGGTTAATAGTTTTCATATGAGCCCATGGTAACAGTTAATTTGGGGGGTTGATTCCCTCGCTGTATCAGCCTCCACAATTTCTGCTGGGAGGCTGTTCCACGTATCTACCAACCGTCTCATTAAAGTAAATCCTTCCTTACATTGCATTTAAGCCTCTGACCCTCTAGTTTTAGTTTACGAAAATCAACGCTGAAATAAAACCATTTTTGTTTTACTTAAACTACGTTATTATATACAGCACTGGGTTTAAGGCTCAAAGCTAAATATTTTTTTTTTCCATGGGACTTTCCCCTCGAATACAATTGTATAAGAATTTACACATTGCAAACATGACTGTAAAATATATTTTTTCTTGCCTGGTAACAAAAAAATTGTTAATATGTTTAGTTAGACATTCCTAGCACATAACAATAGTTATAATTGCAAATTAATTTTATTATTTCTACGCACGCATTTTATTCCAAATTATTTGAAGAAATAATAGCGAAAATGTGCAGAAAAATAAATAAAAATTGTAACAATTGTTTCATAACTTATTTAACTTGATGTTCAACAGCTTTTTACAGACGATTAAAAAAACAGGTCACTAAAGTGCTTTGTAAATATTGAAAATGTCTTGTTATTATTTGTATTATTATTTTTTTTTAAATAAACCAATAAATTTAGCCATACAATAAGGCCATTGGCAAAGTAAGACTAGACTCCTATTTAACAGCAACATATCAAATGATCAAATTGTTTAATAAGCATCAAGCCCGCTGGCGAATTAATAATTTATACAAAAAAAATACATATTTACTATACATTCTGATATTACATTTTTACTATAAATTCTGCTTTAGACACAATCTTATGGTAAAAGCGATGCCAAAAATGGATGCCAAATTGGCCTTTTAAATAAGGACATTTCTGAATTCTACGTACTCCGGGCCATCTGGCACTATGTAGAATTAATACACTGGTATAATTAAATTATTTCAGTTTATGAATCTTACAAATTTCTGGGCAGACTTAAGCCGGCCAGCGGCACGTACAATACATAAATATTCAGTATTTAAAAGGCAACCCTGGTAAGGGCACTATATACTCTTCCGATAAATGATTGAGCGCTAATGTGTTCAGGTTTTTCAGGTTTAAAAAAATGTTTAAAAACCGTTTAATAAGAATTAATATCATCGTTAATGCAATTACATTGAAAATAGCTGCGGACCCAGATTCAAGCTTTGGGAAAGAATAGGAGATAATTACTAATTACTTATTTTTATATGGGATTCTGATGAACAGAACCAGTAAAAGCCAAAAAAATATGCTGCATTAAACAAATTATTTAATTAGATCAATTTCCTTATTTAGGAAAGAATAATGACAACTCGTCGAGTGTATTGGGGGGGTATTAGACGGGCGAGCTGCTGCCTGACAGCGCCATACGCTCAGCCGATCTGCCATTCCGGGTATACCAGGCAGCCACTCGTCTCGAGGTACCCGGGCCAACCGGTCATCACCAGTCCGGCCCTGGACCTGTCTTCTTGTCAACCACTAGGAGGTCCCCCATTTGTCCACGTGCCTGTGACCATGTGCTTAGAATTGCCGAAACACTCCGAGTATATAGACATTGGGGTTTATTTATGAAAGGTGATCCTGGTGTGATGATTCCAAAAGTGGTTTTATTACCATTACCCAAAGACTCAATGGGGTGATGGTACCGACACTCCATAATGGGTACAACCCTAAAAAACATGGACATTTCAGCCTGTATACGTCATTATTGTCATTGGATTTTAAAGCCCCATGAATGCTAATGTATGGATCAAAAAAGAGTCCCCCCCCATTTGACACTGTCTCACTTTAACTCCTGTCCTGGCTGTTTGTACTAGAAACATAGAATGTGACGGCAGATCAGACCCAATCAGACCATTTAGTTGGCCCGTTTTTCCTGCTGTAAAGACTCAAACGTTAATCTCATCTTCGATGGGAGGCTGTTCCACTTATCTATCACTTAGTAAAGTAAACGTACCTTACAGTACATCAAACTCCCCGGCCCTCTTTTTATTATTAATGCTAACAAAGGGGGACAAAAACAGACCATACGTTTTAAAAATAAGTATTCCGAGAGTGTCCCTTTAACAGATCCAGCACCAAAAAGGCTAAAAAAACAAACAAAAAAAACCCGAGACATGTTTCTTGCATGAATAACTTCCTAACAATCTGCTGAAGGAGTAATTTTGTATCAGACTGGAACCCCAAACAGAATCATTTTAATTTGCCAAACACCTGTGAAAGAATGCAGCTGCAAGACCCTGGGAAAACAATGAGAGCTCTGACAGTCCATTAATATAAAGCAGCATCGAGATGCGTTTGGAAAAGTCATTGATATAGAATTACACTCGAGGACACAGCGGCATTCCAGAAACGTGCCAGCGGAGTCGGATCAGAGGTGCCTGTACGTCACGGGAATCTGTGACTTCTGCCATAGCGGGAATACGGTAATTATTGTCCGCAAGAAGTTGTGTATACTCAGAATGTAGGAGTAAAAGGAAACATTGAAACGTTCGGCTTTAGAAACGTACATTATAGTTACAATATGATGCGTTACGCGTCAACATACACAGTTACATGCATAGTACATAAGGGTGAAAAAAAGATCATCAAGTTCAACCCTTCTACCTAACCTTCCAACTCTTGATTCAAAAGAGGGCCAAAAAAACCCTAATTAAGCTTCTTCGAATTCTGCCATCAGGGGAAAAAATTCCTTCTTGACTCCAAAAGGCAATCGGATTTCTCCTTGCATCAAGAATATAATCTAAATATAATCTATTTTAGAATAATCTAAAATATTAGTTCTATTCATAGCCCTGTATGTCCTGCCTTTCTAAAATAATATCCAGACCCCTTTTGAAGGCATATCATATATTGGGTAACACCACCTCCCGTGGCAGTGGATTCCGTACCTTTATTGTTCTCACTGTAAAGAATCCCTTCCTTTGTCGTCTATGGAACCTGCGCTCTTCCAGTCTCAGAGGGCGACCTCTCGTTCTTTGTATATTTCTGTTAATGAACAGATCACTGAAGAGCTCTTTATATCGGCCCCGCATATATTTATATACATGTATTAGATGGGTCCAAATGGATATAGCCACATTACCCCAAGAGAAGTGTTTAGATAAAGGGCCGCCCCGTGTAATGAATGCATTTGAAAGTTCTTTGGAATTACTTTGATATGGATTCATATAAGCTACACAAGAGAAAAGTTACATAAGGTTTAGGGACCTCAGAGGTCTCTTCTCTTTTCAATTCTATCTGAAGAAGAGACATCTGTGGTCTCAAAAGCTTATTTAAATTTTCATCTTTTGTCCAAAAAAGGTTATCAACTTCAGCTAATTACTCAAATCTTGGCACCTAAACCCGCTTCATCAAGGAGGTAAAATAATCCTACTTCGCCAAAGAAAGGGGCTTGAGTGATACTTAGCCCTCGGGTACTTGGACGCTAGCTGCCAAGTTACTTTGGTGAATGCATGATGGTAAATTTGTTTGGAATCAGGAAGGAGTTCTCCTGTGTGTCTGTAAGCTGTGTACTCAGCAAAAGTAATAAACTAATAGTCATTAATAGTCATTATTGTTTTAATGAAAACTTTTCTTTTAGTGTTATTTCTACTCCATTCCGTTAGGTGGGATAAACACGGATTTATATGGACAAACATACATCAAGTAGTAAACTCCAAAACATGCAAAAAAAAAAAAATAAAAATAAAATATATATATATAGGGG
>VKOC01000001.1:59172450-59212269 GCA_009364415.1 Spea multiplicata | reverse complement strand
GTGCGGCACCGGTGCGGGGAACTCTGATCTCTGACAGCCGGGGAATGTATGCGGGACGGACGCATACAAACCCCCGCTGCCAACTCCACCTCCTTCCAGCTGCAGGGGAAGGAGACGGCAACCCGCTGCCCCAGCTGGAAGCACCGGTAAGAGAGGGGTGAGAGGAGTGATAGGGGAGTGAGAGGAGTGATAGGGGAGAGAGATGTGTTAAATGGGGGCATAGGGCATTTCTGGAATGCCTTATACCCCTATATGCCACTCTGGCATTTAGGGGGTTAAAATGCATATTATGGGGCAGAGTGGCATATAGGGAGGTATAAGGCATTTCAGGAGGCAGAGTGGCGTTAAAGGGGCATTTAATAGAGCACTCTGCCTCCTATATATCTCCCTATATGCCACTCTGCCCCATAATATGCCTTTTAACCCCCTAAATGCCAGAGTGGCATATAGGGGTATAAGGCATTTCTGGAGGCAGAGTGCTCTATACAATGCTTTTAACTCCCTTAATGCCACTCTGCCTCCTGAAATGCCTTATACCTCCCCATATGCCACTCTGCTCCATAATATGCCTTTTAACCCCCTAAATGCCAGAATGGTATATAGGGGTATAAGGCATTTCTGGAGGCAGAGTGGCACATAGGGGGTCAAAAAGCATACCATGGGGCACAGTGGCATATAGAGGGTTAAAAGGCATATCATGGGCCACAGTGCCATATTGGAGTGGCAAGCCTGGGGGCAGATGTGCGTAACTGGGGGACAGGTTGGAAAATACAAGGAAATAAAAACAAAAAAAAATATTTTTCTCAATCATAGCTTTTATTAAAAAAAATAGTTTACATGAATTAACATTTACTGGTAAAACTTTTTTCCTTTGGGGTCGTCTTATATTCAGGTTTTTTCTTTTTTTTCCTAAGTTAATATTCAGATTTTGGGGGGTCGTCTTATAATCATTTTTTCCCTTTATTGAGTTTTCCGTTCTTTATTTATTTATTTATTTATTTGACAGCGTTGTTTGCCCACTTCAACCTGTTTCTATGTCATTTCATTTTCAACTGTATTTGGTCCCATGGCAAGTATAACATCGGTATTTAAGGGTAATACTAAATACAATTAATGATTTTAATAAATTATCATTAAAGGCGCCGTTTCACAAAACATTGAATAGATTCTGTAGCATGTTAAACAAATAATCCTTAACGGATCTGTTACTCAATCGACATATTAATATATTTATACATTTATTTTTTCAGCACAGATGACCCACTTATATTTGTGATTTTTGTATTTATTATAATTGTAAAATATAATGTGTGAAAGGTTTCTATGTGAATGTTTTTTGTATACATTTTAAGTGTAACATGTCATGTGATGTATATAAAAAATAAAAAAAATCTGTTTTCCAAACATGTTGGTCTAACATGTAAATTGTCTATATGACATTTTCTTTGGCTTTGTAATAAATGTGCCCCAAAATACGCCTTATTTTCTTCACATTCCTTTTGTTCCCAGTGAAATGTTGTTACGCATTCATGCATTTCCATGGGAGCTTTGGGTTTCCTCCAAGCTGATATCCTTGCGCATAAATTCCTTATGATGGCGGCTCAGGCTCAGCCGGATGAGTTCCAGTTATATGTAGCATGTATGTGCATTGTTACCATGTGAAGGGTCTTTGATAAAGGACCCCCGATAAAATATAAATGTGTGGAACAAAATATGACAAGTTCTATGGAGCATAAGAAACCCCATGGAAGGTTTGGGACCATGGGCATATTCTAAAGGTCTTTCTGGAGCTGATTCCTTCATATTCTACTCTTAGTCCTCACTGCTAATGCCTGCTTGAATACAGGTGAATCAGGTCAAAATATTTCCATCTCCTGACAAAAAATGTATTTTATCAGACATATTTATTTTTACCCATTGGCAAGTCACTGCAATGAAATCTTTGTGATGGGCTTTAAAGGGTGAATATAAAATCTATTCTCGTGGTTTGGCTCACGATGTAAACTTTGGAAGAAGCTTTTAGCCACTGTAGTTTGATCTTCAATTACTAATCAAGGATCGCTATAATAAATTATCACAAATTATCAGATAATTAATATTTAAATAATAAGTCTAAAACTCCTGGCTCCACTCACCAATGTCTGAAGATCAGAGAATATTTGGGAGCAAAATTAAATCCAGAGAAAATTCAGTGCATTAAGGGACGTCTCACTTAACACTTACCTGCCGTCACCATTGCATATGAACAAGATGACATTTATTATCATCAAGTGTAAGCGTGTGTGCAGGGCTGTCTTTACCGTATATGCCGATTTGTCATAGTCTTTCAGTTCTACTGTTGTCGTGTATGGACTAGACTTGTGAACATAAATTCGTAGGAATTGCAGATTTACCGAATTTTGTAATGAAGCCATGAAAACAACGACAGACCACCCACAAATCGGATAAAACTAAGAAAAGCTCAGAATTTTCATTCACTCACACTCGCTCACACTCTCATTCTTGTTCACTCTCACACTCTCTAAATTTTTCCCTTCTCAGCCGACTGCTTCCGCTTCTGCCGACCACTTCCGCACCTTCTTCTGCATTTTCTACTGCACCTCCTTCATTCGGGGGAGAGGACATCACTGCAAGCACCGACAATTTGTTAAAGTGACTGCTGGCTTATGTCTGCTGAGACGCAAACAAAGAAGACAGAAGAGAGAAGGGAGAAGATAAAAGATATGAGAAGCGCTGCCGAAATTGCTGGCGCTATATCAATAATAGATAATACCAACAATAGATAAAAATAATAATATAAATATAAATAAACCCTCTCCGGTTATAGACTATGTGTGCACACATACTATATGTAACTGATAACCAGGCATTAATAATAATATGTAAGAACCCCGATCTAGTCCTCCTTATGTCACGTTACAAATTGCTTGCCTTCCAGTTGCTTTCTTTTGGTGTTAAATGACGCCTTCGATAACTGCAAAAAAAAAAGGGAATTTGAAACAAGAGAATCTCTAAAATGCAGATAGTTTTATAAGCAGCGAGCCTCCCAGCAAGTAAATGATTTATCCCAAAAACAATACATAATTACTTAACTATACGTTCCCGCTCTGACACAAAGCTTACCATAAAAGCAAACACCTGCTTTGGTCGACGGTCAACAGAGCGCATGGTCGCGTTGCGTTCCTTTTTAGAGTAGCGGATTTGAATCTGGATTCTAAACGAGGTATATCAATGCCAGGAATTGGCTGCCCACCACTAAACCAATCACTTCTAAATAAATTAACCATGGCACTGCCTAATATGATCCACCTGCTTTCTTCCCAGCTTGGAATCAGTCTCTACCTGACCCCCCCCCCCCCTTTGATTAAATGTCAAAAGCCTGCCTTGCTCCTGCAAATTTCCACTGAAGGCAGATAACAGAAAGGTTCCTCTTGCGACTCCATAAAACCGAAATAAATTCCACTGGCATCTTGTAAATTTTTATTTTCTACAATGACTGCGGGCCCCATCTGTGACCCAGCTGTTAATAGAAAGGAAGGCAATGGTCCTTCTGCATTGCAAAATAGCACAGAACAGTAATTGCCAGTGGAAGAGATTAAATGTAGACACTAAAAATGTTTACTTGCAATGAATATGCATAATGATGAGTAGGGAGCAGCACTGCAAGATTAAAAAAGAGAGAGGGGTTTGTTTACAAGGCTCCGGAAAAAAAAAAAAACAAAAAAAAAAAAAAAAAAAAAAGAGGAATGTCAGTTGGCCTGGAGCCCGAAATAGGAACGAAAAACCTTTGGGCAAGGCATTAGGGAGAAAAACAGATGGTTTGTGAACCTTTTATTAGACAGAAAAAATCATTAATCAGGCCCGGGATGAAAATGGCAGGGTTTTTTTTTTTTGCATATTTTATTTTATTTTTTTTCTTAAATTGGCAGCGCCCCTATTTGATGGTTTTTGTTGTTTTTTTTTTGTTGGTTTTTTTTTTCTGGGTGATTATACAGTCTCAGATGCTGCAGCTTTTATAGCGAGCTTTCGAAGAAAGTTTAATTCTTTAATGGTAGCATTAAGCCAGTCCCACGAGGTGGTTCCTTGCAATAGTTATTCTTTCCATAGCCGCTCTGAAGCTCGCTATAGCAATTAAAAATTCCACGCGGGATCTCTTATTTACCATCGTTTTTCCCTTTGATCCTTTGTTCTCTATAACATGGCGTGAATTTATTAGACGTCTCAAAAATACCCAATTGTACGTAATTTTTCTTTAAAGCTTTGGGATATATTTTTTAAAGAGCATCTCTAAACGTAGGGCAGTCACCATGGAAACGAATCAAAAAACATTTTGTCCAAGAATAATTTTTTTATAAATACGGTTGAGTTTGTCACACTGTTAATATTTTGCGCATAATCCTTGATTTTTTTTTTCAAGAATTCATGATTTCCAAAATTTGATTGCCTAGAAGCCATGACCGACCGGCGTACCCAGGAAACCAGAGCTGGCTCCACCCACTTAAGATGGTTTGGGGCTTGCCACACCCTTGTGTGCAGCTAGCCCTGCCCCTTTTATCGTAGCCACGCCTTTCTAACGCCTATAAAAACCAAAGAGAGGGAGATCGGGCGGAGAGGCAGCTCTGTGAAGTTCCTAGATATATAGATCTAGTAAACAGGGGGTTAGTCTCTTTGCCATTGATATAAAACATATACGTTGGTAAAGATTTTAACATATTAAGTAACCTTAACTAATGAGAGGTTAAAGCAATTTCCAAAGCAATTTAATTTATCAAACAAAGGCTTACATAATGGCTAAAAGGTCAATAGAAAATAATTAACAACAGTATAAAATCTTAGAAGTGAGTCATCTATAAATACCTTAATAAATCTGCTGACCTGGAGGCCGCCATTGTTGTCAGTCATGTGATCTTAGGTGGCTTCTCCTGCTCAAACACCATAATGAGCTGACTGTTTAATCGCCACCACCATGAATACATTTGGACATGTACTGCCAGTGGTGGGTTATCCATTAGGACCCCTAGGCACACGCCTAGGGGTCACAGCAGAAGCTGCGCTGTGCAGGCTACTTTAGGTTTAAACTCATCCGTGTGGTTCTTTACTCACTACCCACCTTTCCTCCTGTTCACCACCTAATTAAGACTGATTAGGACTAACCCCTAATGAAGCCACTCCAACAAAAGAAGGAGAGCTCTGGGAAGACTACCCTGGAACCTTCCCAGATGCTAACACAATAACAACTCCATACTGCAGCAAACTGGTATAGCTTCAATGCAAATCTCTCTATAGGGACTGGAGAGCCCAGCGAAAATAAAAAAGCCGACATGGTCAATATGTTTTAAATAGGCGTAAGAGGTACGGTCAGGAATAATCTTTAAAATGAATCGTCAAAAGAATCATCCGCCACATATTTTGCAAGTTCCAATTTCGCTTTCATGCAAGTTCAAACTCCTACAGCATTAATAATAATACTGATCGCCCGTGTTTGTGTATCGTACAAAAGAGCAGAGGGTATTTTGTTGGCTGAGAAGGACTTCCCAAATCTTCTGATCAAGTACCCTTATCCGTTCACAATACAAGGACCTTGCGAGAGGAGCACAGGTGCATCAATCAGCGGATGAATCATTCTCGCAGATTCTCCTGTGCTAATTAATCCTCGCGCACTCATCTCAGAGATTGAGAAGACTTGTCCCTTCACCATACTCCAGGACAGGAGTGGAGAACCCTTACCGTTTAGTGGCTACATAAGCATGACGAGCGTGTGCGATTTTGGCTGGAAGAACATTATTGGTGTTTATTCGGTGGTATCTGAGGTTTATGCTATAGCATTTACACCATTTATGAAAACATAACCAAAAAGCCATGGAATTACCGTTAAAACCTCAGATGTAAAGTGCAAAATTTAGTAATTTACCCCCTTTTCAAGTCCTGAAAAAGGGGTGTATAGCTAAGTACAAACTTGTTTATGCTGCATAATACCTCCATGAGATTGATGGCGCAGCGTTAACCCCTTTAATGCTCAGACTGCAGAATTTAAGTCATTAACACGTGTCTTCTATCTCTACAGGCTTGTGGGGACCCAGACACAATGAATGCGGTGCTGCTATGGGGCACTAGCATTGGAAGAGTTAAAAAAATACCTAAAATAATATGTTTTCTTTTAACAACATCTACGTGGAAGTGACGCTGCAGAAGAAGACCCCTCTCCCTCCCATCAGTGAGAGCCAGAGGGAAAGTAAGAGGGGTAACCCCCACCAGACACAGACATTTAAATTACATAACAGATATCTGATCACTGATCAATCAATGTCAGTGGCCTAAACTTGTCACTAAATTAACCTATTTAACCTAATAAATGATTATCTGATCAATGATTAATGATAAGGCAGGGATCACTGATCAGTCTCACTGATCATCAACCAGTGACTCAATCTGGAGGGTGCATATTATACAAACAGGGAAAAGAGAAAATGTCGGTGCGCTAAGCTAGTCACAGGCTCAAATAATACAAATGTATAATACGAGGCCTACCAAACAGGTGTAAGCATGCTGCAAAAACAGTGTATTGGCTGTACAATGTATACAAAAAACAAAAAACAAAACCTGTCTGCGCTTCTTACCCTAATAAAGTTGGCAACAAATATGTAAACATAATATAAATGAGAGGTTTTGGTTATATGAATTGGCCAAAGCATAATTAAGCTCACCCGCCACGTCAAGGCACACTCTCAATAGGGGGAGAACCTACTCTCACCTCCTACATAGTGGGCACACAAAGCAGTTTATACTGCTACCAAAACCTTATTAATGTGTTGGGGGAGTTGCAATTAAACCTCCTCCCTATTAACCCCTGGACAGCAAGCTGCAACCAGACTAATGAGGAGCCAACAACCTCAAATATGTGCAAACAGGGAAAAGAGAAAATGTCGTTGCGCTAAGCTAGTCACAGGCTCAAATAATACAAATGTATAATACGAGGCCTACCAAACAGGTGTAAGCATGCTGCAAAAACAGTGTATTGGCTGTACAATGTATACAAAAAACAAAAACTGTCTTGTTTTGGTAGCAGTATAAACTGCTTTGTGTGCCCACTATGTAGGAGGTGAGAGTAGGTTCTCACCCTATTGAGAGTGTGCCTTGACGTGGCGGGTGAGCTTAATTATGCTTTGGCCAATTCATATAACCATAACCTCTCATTTATATTATGTCTATATATTTGTTGCCAACTTTATTAGGGTAAGAAGCGCAGACAGTTTTTGTTTTTTGGGTGCATATTATACACAGATATTCATTTTTTTCCCCTAGAGAACATTATACCTGCGTATTATACCCGGGATTTTATGGTAGAAAATATATTTTTAGATGAAAATGTGAAGATATTCATGGAGGTCACACATGAGAACAAGTTTGTTTAGAAATAATTTTTTTATTTTTACTTTGCATTACAGATCTACAATCACACAGACACGCACACACACACACGCACGCATACACACAGACACGCACACACACACACACACACACGCACACACCCACACACACACGCGCGCTTGCACACAGATACTGTTGTACTAAGTGGAAGTGAAACCCATGAGCAGAGATCGATGTATACCAGGAGAAGAGAGACTCCAACTAGTTCCCCCTCCAGCTAGTTCCCCCTCAGTTTGAACCCTTTAGTTTATATTTGTATATTGCTCTATTTTTCTCTATGTCCCCCAATTTCATTCAATACTTTTCACCCCATATGTCTCATTGTCTCTTAATCTTTTTTTTTTATTCGCTTCTTTTGACCGTCTCTTGTCCGCACCAACCTCACATTACTCTCTCTCCTCTAACCTGTTATTACTCTACATTTATTTATTATGCGTGAACATATTCTGTAGCACTATTACAATTAGGAAGAATACAAAATGTATAATATCGCTAAAAGCAACAATGTAACAAAATAGAAACAGATGAGGGGCCAGCACTCGTGAACTTACAGTCCAGTATCCTCTGTATCTCGTTTGGTCTCTTCTTCTCCCTCAAATCTCATCCACATACAGGATTTTACTTTTTTAAGGTTTAGAGTTGGGTGAAAAGTTGAAAAATATCCTCATACTTATCATGCCTGATGCTAGCCGGTCAAAATTGACCAAGCCTGCTTTGGGGTAAATCAGGTAGCCAATCACAGGCTCAAAGCCAGCCACAGATATCCAGAACCAGGTGTCAAGGAATGAGCAAGGAGCTGGGTTCAAATATGTAGCTGAGGTCAAAATTCTAAGCAAACTCTGCTAGGGGTCCGGAAAGCGAAGAGAGTTCCAACAAGGAAACAAAATTCAGGAAAGTAGCTGTGGGTGAAACACAGAGGACCTGCACTGAAGGTGGGTACCGGTCAGATCGCGGCATGAATGGGTGGGAGAGGAGCAGGTTTAAGGGCTGAAACAGGTAGCAGGACCAGTGGTCAGGTGCAGGTAAATGCTTAGCCATGACAGTCAATCCTTGGTTGGTACCATCATACACGTGGTATATCATCTAGAGAACACCCTCTCATTCTGTTAACCAGCCTATGGCACCCTTTTATGGACGCGTCCCATCACCCAACAGGACCATCCTATCCCTTTGTATTCCCTTGTGCTTTTGTGTCTCATAATTATTATCTTCCGGGGGTTTTAACGCCCAGCACCTGTACCTGGTGTAAGTCCTGGACTGGATCCTGCAAATCTAATATATAGGCATATTATATATAAATTACCGCCATTTAATTAAATCATACAGGCTGATTTGATGTCACCAACATTTTACCAGCAGCGGAAGTAAGGAAGAATAAAGAGAATACATTGTATAATTTAATTTACTTACAATAAACACATTTATACCAGAAAAGGGAGAGAAAGACGTGTTTATTGAAAAACAACATAAACTATAATATGTATTTTTATAAAAAAACATGTATGTGTGCGGATAACAAGCACATCACAGGCGTTACCGTAAGATCCAACAATACTCGAGAGTGAAGCCTCTAACACCCTAGTTGATTACCTGGAACCCCTGAGTCAATACTATTTGTTGAAGATTGTAGGTCAGACTATAGGGACGTTGAGGGCAACATGGAAAATCTAATAATAAAGAGACTCCATAGATTCCTGCAGGAAATCTATAACCTTTATAAGGAATCGAGCGAGCAGCTTAGACCACCTGGCCATGATGCAAATTAGCAAAATCCCTTGCAGCTGCTGTGGATTATCAAACAGCGATAATTAAGCAAGACTGCGAGAAGACTGGGGCTGCCCTCGCATACGAGCTTCAGTGTTTACAGTGGAAACTCGAGATCCAGTGCCGCTCGGATACAGCCGGTTCAAATGTGAGGGTCCTCGGCTTTCAGTGACAACATGTTGCAGATGTTCTAAAACGGAATACTGGTTCTGGTTCTTACCAGTTGATGCACGGTCAACACAGATATAGGAATAGTGCTGATACAGTCTGTGTTTAATAACAATAATTTGGGTTATTTCAATAAGAAATGAATCTAGCATGAGATAAAGGAGTACGGCAGGTATGTACGGATGGAGGGGGGCATCCAGAGCTAATTATTTTTCTCAATGGCTCACCGATGCCTCAGGTCTAACGCACACCGAGGAGCGACGTGAATACCTAGCTGGGCAGGGAAAACACGTACGTCTTTCAACTGTATTATTATTATTATTATCTTTGATCTATGAATTACTTATAAGAAAAGCTGCTGTAAATATGTTACAGAGTCCCATGGAAACTGTAGACAAAACGCCTCTGAACACATCCACTAAACGAAAAGTGGACTAATAGATCAAATATTTAAGCTCCATTTATACAAACTCCACTTATATAAGTCCAATGATAAAATGATATTTATATGACACTTTGTAGCAATATAGTCATGTTGCGGTTGTATTTCTGGTTGATGGTGGATTGGCTGACAAATATGGACTGTTTGGGTATAATTGTGTTATGTTGCTTTGACCACCAGTTTTTTGAGCTTCAAGTTTGTTTGACTGGACTTTTATAATCTAGTCAAGGAAACCTACAGAATATCAAGAAGATTTAAGTCAAAAGTGTATGATTTGGATACTAATGATTAACAAGCCAAGGAAAGATTGAGAAGGAAAGTAGAATGGTAAAAACTGACAGATAAGGTAGTCCCGGGTCAAAATAAAAACATTGGATATAATACAAAATGCACTGTCAAGATTCATATGGGCTTCGAAAAGACCAAGATTAAATTTTCAGTTATTAGCAAAAAATAGACAAAATGGCGGTCAGGGTATGCCTATAATTAAAGATTATGTTTATGCTGCACAATTATTTCATATCCTACTTACTTTAAACGAAAATGCAAATCATGAAACATGGTATGATATGGAAAGTAAAGATATCCCAGTCAAAGATCTCCAATCTCTTTTTTGGATCCCAAGGAAAAAATCTAAAGAATTTATTAAAACTACTAATAATCCAGTGCTGGCACAATTGGTGAAGAGCTGGGGATATATTAAAAATAAGATCGGGCTTGGGGATAAAATTATCCCATTCTTACCGGTGAAGATAATCCAAAACCTAAATGAAGATCTAAATTTAGCTGACTGGGAGAAAGCTGGCATAAATACAATAGCAGATCTATATGATAATGTAAATATAAAGAGTTTTGCTACACTTCAAACACAATTTTCTTTGCCCTCAGCTAATTGTTTTAAATATCTAAGAGTAAAAGGTTACCTATCTAAATCATTATATAGAGAGGATAATAATAGATCTATAGGACTATTGATAAGAATACTAAAAGCTGAAGACTATAGGAAAATTATTACAAAATCTTTGATGTTGATAAAATCATATAAAAAAGACTTAAGTCCCCCAGCACTTAAAAAATGGGAAAAAGATTTAAATAGGAAAATTGAGATATCAGACTGGGATCAAACTCTGAATCTCACTAATAAATCTGTTCATAATCTTAATTTGATTGAACTACAATACAAATGAATGAACAGGTGGTACAGAGTACCAACAATCTTAGCAAAAATGTATAAAAATAATATCCCAAATTGTTGGAGATGTGGAGCATTAAGAGGGGATGATATTCACATATGGTGGAGCTGTCCCTCTATACAGAGCTTTTGGAAAAGGATCTCCGTTTGGGTAGAAGAGAAGCTGGGCCCCAAATGGAGGTTGACTCCAGATCTGGCATTACTACACTTAAATCCCCCTAACATAAATAAAAAAGACTTCCGATTCCTTTTACATCTATTATTATCTATTAAAATAGAGATTGCAAGAAAGTGGAAAACTTCTGAAGGAATTAGTTGGAATCAAATCAAAAGTCAATTGATTTACCAAATCCAGATGGAAAAAGGAGTTATATTCCAATCAATTGATATTCAAAATAAATGCGATTTCTGGAACTCCTGGATAGATCAAATTCAACAAAGCAGGCTAGACTGATAGAATATCTCAAACTTAGATAGAAACCAAATCTGTGAAATTAATAATATTAAATAGAAAGCTTGGTAAAAGTATTTAATGTTAATTAAGGTAATGGCCGTAACAGGGGAATTTTAATGTGTCTTGTACGTTTTGTTCTTGTACCTGTTTTACTCTTGTATGTTGACTTTTGTGATAACAACTTATAAGAGATGTATTTTGTATTTTGTTATAAATAATAATAATAAAAAAAAAAACATTGGATATCTAAAGAATCTAAAAGTTACTAATGATTATATGAAAAGGAATGGTGTGGAGCTGATCCTTAAAGTAACGACAATTATCCCTCACTTAACTTTCAAAGAATTCTGTTTTTGGGGTCCAAAGAACATCCTATGTAATGTTGGACTTTTTGTTCATGAATCGTCGCACCGTACTTTGGATGGACATCTTTTATAACGCAATGGGCCTATAGAGCTGAATAAAGCAGGTTTTTACATTTTATGTAATCGTTTATAACATTTAGATAAATCACGTCTAATGCAAATCTCCATTATATATATCATATTTAAATCTATATTATATTATATATATATATATATATATATATATATATCTTTCACATGTTGTTTTATGATTAGGAAATCAGTTAACTCTCAAAGTACGGTCCTATTTTTCAGCAGCAAGCACCATGACCGGATTCGGGATGACATGAGTTTTATTCGATTGTTAAATACCGCGGATAAGTAAGTGGATAATGAAATAATGAAGCAAACAATGAAACCTGATAGATCACTTCTGGGGTCA
The DNA here is from genome assembly GCA_009364415.1 of Spea multiplicata. NCBI lineage: Eukaryota > Metazoa > Chordata > Amphibia > Anura > Pelobatidae > Spea > Spea multiplicata. The sequence continues at coordinate 59,200,035 of VKOC01000001.1, read as the reverse complement.
GTGGAGGAATAATTGGGAAACATTAAAATGGATAATTAGATAATGAGATGTTTATTAGTGGCTTCTGGATCCTCAAGGGAGATATTATAAGAACATAATGTGATTTTAATAGAGTACAAAACCACACCGAAGATACCTATATCTGAATGATTTTAATCCATTTAAACGAGATAATTGTTTCTATCGTTATTATGTAACCAAACTTGAAGTTTATTTTATCATTCAATGTATTGTATTCATATGTGTCTATATGTTACAGACAAAGCTGAATGTTTTAAAGTATTCCGCAAATCAGGTAGTGTGCACAATGCCAGAAATTACTCACTCAGCCAAAAAGAGTTTGAATCCAGACCTTGTTTTACCCAAATATTTTCTTGAATGAGGAGACATTATATTAAATAGAATAAACTAGTCCGTAAGAGTGCGTTAGGGGTGAGAAGGGCTATAGCGTCTTTCCGGTCTAAATCGGATATCCCACCTTTGTCCCTGGTCCTAGATAAAATGAATTAAACTTACTAATGAATCCACGACTTATCACCAGAGGAGTAGTTTAGCTCCGAGACCTTCTTTCCACCATGGGCAGATGTAGCCAGTACACCAAAATCCTATCCAAGGGGACAGATATCATCTTTATTGAGAAATGTCAGTCTTGTATTCATATTTGTTCATGTTCTTTTTATTGTTAGTTTGTTATACTTTATAGTTCCGTCACTTCACATCATCACATATGCTAAATCTAAACTAATGTTCACAAATGTTAAAGATCATTTGGAGACTTATTCCATGTCCATTCTCAAATTTGTTTTGTTTCTTGCTATTTTCTCCGGCAAAGTGTTCAAACTGTGGATACCGTGCATTATATTATTTTATTATATTGTCTAGGTTATTTATTTAATACAGCCCTCACTGTGTGGATTTTTTTAAGAAACACCACTGTTCACATTTTATGTGTTTGTTTAAACTTGTTTTATTCCATTGACAAACTTACACTGCAGAGGGGAGATAGGGAACAAAAACAACATTTCATGCTGTAGGCGTACCTGGAAACTCTGCGGGTTCTGTCTTCAGATCTAAGGGGAATCTCTGGGATGTTGGAATGGCATTGCCACACTCCACGTTCCCATTAAATATAGCTTGTGTCCCGCAATGTCAGCGGGACTGCCTCTGGCTACCTCGGACTTTCCGGCTCTGGCCTGGGTTACATATGTTCTTCCGCGTTGATGGTATGGTGGTAAATATTTCGATTTGGAACTGTGGACCTGACATTGGGGGTCATATTGGCGTTCAAAAACCTGTGAGTCAGTGATTCATGTAAAGTACGACCCAGGTTAGCACCCCCTGCTACCAACCTCAATCCTCTTCATTATTCTGCATGTCCTTGATACAAATTATGGGGGCACAATGTCATATCCCAGCAGTCCACCTGAAATAGAATATTATGGCGGCCTGATACTATAGAGGCTACCACCCCTGAGACATTTGGTCATTAACCTGGTCTGCAGAATATAACACTGCTGTAAGCATCGATTTTTCCCTAGAAAATGATCTTCTGTGACACGGTCTGTCGGGTGGCACAATAATGTTGAGATCCCGACATTCCACCTGGCATGCCGGACAATTGTATGGTGAGCCAGTGACAGATGGCGTTCCTCTCACTAATCTTTACTGCCATTTAAGATCCGGTCCTTTAGTGGGCAACACATGGTGGCATACTGTAAGATTGCATGCGTATCATTTAGTGGCCGGTGGCCTTAAAGTGCCGGGTCCGCTTTTCATAGCAATGTATTGAACACCCCAATAACAGATGGTTATTTTTAATTTTGAAAAGCAATGTATCGGTTTAATTAAAAACCTGTTGATCAGAAGCATAATTTTGCCTGCTACATTATGACAATGATAAGCTAAATAAAAAGATAAATAAGATAAATAAATAAATCATTAGCTGGGTTTTTATGTGCTTGTCTTTCCCAGTTGTGTTGTAGCTGCAATCAAATCAAGAAGCACTTGACGCGTGTACCATAACATCTGTACGGTGTTTTTCTCACACCCTTGCAAATGTACAGCGTTATTACGAATAAAACGCACATCTTGGTGGGAGGGTAAGGAGACGCTGTAATTGAATATAAAGTATCCTCCCATTGATGAATTCATTAATACGCGTCAGCGCAGTAATCATTTTATAAGGTCATTAGAAATTTAAACATTACAGCGCACTTTGTCCCTCGTTATTTATCAGTATATTTAATTAAACTTGTATATTATACAGCAGTTGAGACAATTTATTTCTGCACAAACCATCTCTTGTCAGTTATTCGTTTCTTGACGTGTCTCCATCTTTGGCGTTCCATGTAAACAACTATCTGCAATGTCCTCCTAGGTGTCCCCTTTCTACCGGAAAATTGCTAAACCATTTACAAGGAAAGGTTGTAAGAACGTTTACTGGGAAGGAGGATTGTAACTGGGCCAAACTTTTAAAATCATGATTCCAAAATCCACAACGCACTGTGACCCCCCCCTTCCTAGTTCCTCCCCTTAGCGCTAAATATTCTACCACAATTCTTAAAATGTCACCACTCAAAGGAAAAAATGATAGTGGAAACTGTTATACACAATATACGGGCACCCCATATTATTTTAACTTTTGCATGTAATGAGATAAATTAGATATTACTAATAATGCACCTTTTCATGTGAACATTTCCACACTCTATTTGAGACTTTGAGTTGATCATTAATGGTATTGCTGAATAATTAATACTGTTTGGACAAATGCATCAAGGTAAAAACTAAATAAATGGAAAATTTGGTTCAATGATGAGCATAAAAATGCCATGTGCTTAGCTTTGCGCTAAAAAGGGGGGGGGGCATTCAAGGACCCCCTCCCTTTCAAATAGGCTTAGTGAGAAGAAAGACACTCTCAAAGATAGTGAAGGAAACTAATCACAAACGTTATGGTGAGTAAAGGTGATGGAAAACCCTTCCGCTTCCAAATTAAGGAGGTAGTAGAAGTATTATTAAACACTCATCTACAGACACCAGACAAGCCAGAAGGCTTGTTTTTCCCTCAGAAATCTCATGGTGCTTCCACAACCACAAGGGATTCTGGGTAGGCACATGCAAATAAGGCTAACAATTATCGCCTTGCCTCTATATCCACTTTATACATGGATCCCTTGAAAGTAATCGCCCGCTGTACAGGACAACCTTTAGACAAAGGCAAGCACACACAAAAAAAAAGACAAGGAAGAAGTTCAAAGCAAAGGCAGTTTATCTCTAAATGCAATAGAATTCCACTGCCATTGGCAGCTCTACTCCTTAATATTTTGGTGATTAAAAGGTGTCAACTAAAAATCACTTTTTTGATGTTTTTTTACCTACTGTATTTGGTAAAGATAGGATATTTAAAGGTACAATGCAAAATTTTATATTTTTAATTATTATTTTTAATTCATCCTTTTTTTTTTCCCTACAATGTCTTTTATTTTTAAAGGGGAATATCAGACTAACTAGAAAGAAAAAAAAAAAAAAAGAAACGAAAATATTCCCTGCATATGACGGACATACACAAGCATTTAAAATACAAAGTGGAAAAAACTCATTGATTTGCAATATTTAAATTTCAAACTAGCCTCCAATTAACAAGCCTTTCGATATTAAAAGCAAATAGCATTTTATGTAATTATGGTACAAACACATTTTAGGCATCAACATTTTTTTGCATAATTACTTCCCTATTAAACTACTTATGTGCGTATGTGTGGGGTTTTTTTTTTTATAATTCCGAAATGGGGAAAGCAGAACAGTTTTATACTTTACTGCTACAGTAATTAACAATATAGCAGTAACAGCGTATTAATACCAGTATAATTTGTTTAGATTACAAAATAAATTGTGGTTCTATCGCCACGTTAAGGGCTACTTCCAAATGCAGTAAGTAATATGTAGGTCTGATAGCAATTTGCTAAGTACTTAAGAATTATTAATAGTAAGGAAAAACCCTGCTGATCTGTCCCCCATGACTGTGTTTTTTTATGGGTTTTAATTACATTTAATCCTTTCGAGACTAATTTGAGATGTATACATCTTTCAAATATACCGTTTTCCGGTTTTACGATTGGAATGTAAATGCCGTTTTTGCCATCCGCGCGGAATGTGAGATATTAAGTATTAACTGCGTCGTAACCATCATAGTTTGTAACTACTTCGTAAAACAATCTATTTTTTTATTGCCTCTGTTACTTTTTGTTACTTTGTTGGTGGCACGCGTTAAGCAAGCCATGTCAAGATTTTATGGAGCATTGGACTCCAATAGGCATTATTTTTTTTTAAGCAATTTAATAAAAATTGTTGGTTTACTCCCACTTTTCACTACATTCTGCTGGGACATTTTTGAATTTATATCCCACAGTGGGCAGAAATTCTTTGGAGCACCATATGAAGTTGTGCATGGTCAAACTTTATGTAGTATGATTAAAACCATTGTTTTATATAGGTGGAGGTGGGCTACCATTAAGCTATTTGGCTGTAAGCCTCAAGAATGGGGTGAAAAGAAAGTAGGGGTAGCGACCCGATGAGGCTTGACCATTATCTAATTTTTTTTTTCAACAAAAAACTAAATAGAACACAGAAATTGATGGGAAGTAAGAACCATTTGGCCCATCTATTTTTCCTGATATAATAGTTGTCGGTCTCGTCTTAGATTCAGGAGCCGTATGCCGATCCTGTGCATGTTTAAGTTCAATAGCTGTATTAACTTCAAATGCTTTTGTTGGCAGACTTTTCTACTTATTTACCACCCTTTTGATAAAGTAAAAGTGGCGATGATGACCTCAAAACAAGAAAAATATATTAACCCCTAAAGGACAATGGGCGGTCCCTAAACCCATTGAAAACAATGCCTGTATACAGGGTAAGTAATATTTAGTAGTAAATAAAACCTTTTTCCACCGGAAGTTTAATCTACCAAATATTTCTTTCCTGCTGACGTAAAATGAGTGGTAATGTTATAAAGTATATTTCAGTATATTTTACACAAAAACTTTCCTGCTCACAAACTGTTAGTTTAATTTTATTTTCCACAAAATATACAAGATTTTTATTATTTGCAGTTACGTCTTAATTCTATATTTTGCAACCATTTTTTTTTATAAAAGACTAGTAATTGATATTCTCTAAACCTCATCCTTAACCTGGAATGTTAGTCCAATAAAATACATAATATATATATATATATATCACACAGCTACATTACAGTATGTGTTTACCATATGCCAAGCTATATTAATCTCTTGATTGTAAGCTTTGCATGATTATTCCTCCCCATAGATGTATGTCTCCCATATTGTTAGGTTGCTGATTATTGTTGGGGGGAAATTTCAAGGATAGAAAATTGATTAGATAATTCTGACCCTGCTCCTCTGAGACACACAGATCACAGCTGCAATGTGAATTGGACATTGAAAATAAATATCTACAGAACAATTCAACCGGATACCTAGTAAAACGGGCATGCTATAGGCGATAGAATTCCTGCTCTTCAAAAAAGGTAGTTCTTTGTGACATATTATGCAATATCATTTTATATTATTATGTATTGTTTTATATAGCGCCATCAAATTCCATAGCGCTGTACAATATGGTAGCATTACACGCAGCATGGGTCCTATTGTGTCTCTGGCATGGTAGAGACGAGGGGCATAATAGTTCGGTGGAATGCTCCTTGCCGAAACCGGGCACAAGGGGCCGGTGTGTACTTTTTTGTTGACATAACATCAAAACGTAGATAAGAACCATGCGGCTCTATAAACCATCGAGTCTATGTAAAGAATCAATATGTAACAATATGTAGCAGCTTATTCTTGGAAGTCAAATCTCGGAAGCATTTTAAATCCCAGAGCAGATATGGAAATGATTTGGGTCTCGGGGATTCTCTATCGCATTGCTGAAATCCGCCGCATCGAAAGAGAAACACAAGACCCCAAGGGTTAATTCAAAATGAAAATTGTTTAAGGGTTTGTTGCATCAGCCAGAAAGAACTGATGAAAACATATACGAATGTATTCTATAAACAGTACAATAGATCGCAGAGGCGAGAACATGCGCAGCTAGGACCCCAATGAGCACCTTATGCTAGAAAATAGGAGCCTTGATCAAGCAGTTACTAAGGCTTTTGTTTTTCAATAAGACATGGAAATGCTGCACCGGGCAGAGATCCAACACCAATTGAGTAGTTTGGCTCTAAACCGGGCAGATGGCAAGACAGAGCTGAAATACTGTAGTTGTTCAACCACATATTACAAACTTTAGCCTTCCAAATGGCCCCGGAAATACTGCGTGCATCATAAATAAGAATCGCGCAGGAATATTACCCTTACGCTGTATCATCTTCTGTCAGATTCCCGTTCTTGGCATTCACGTGCAGGAGAGATGATGCCCTGCGGCCTCCATTGTAGTCACAGGTAATTACCATACAAGCAGATTAGGCAGCTGCTTAGGGCCCCCAGTGGTCTAAGGGCACCCCACGGAGTTGTATGAGGGGTGAGGTTCTTAATGCAGTAATATCAATAGGTATAAATATACTTTTTATCACATGCTATACAGATGGGGCCCCTCTTTTGCTTAGGATCCCTAAAATCCTAAAGCTGCCCCTGGTTGTGACCAAGTGAATGAAGTAGGGTCACTAAATCATGTCATGCGCTCTTACTGCCATCACAACGCTGACATCATCAGCCAGCCTGGCTACAAATTATGAGCGTATCTATGCACTCTCCGGGTTTGGCTTGGAGACTCCGTGCTGGTTCCCTGGTCCTCCAGGGCAACACCTGAATCCTCCAGGTCACAGGAGGGCGGTCCTGACACGCCCCACTCCCTGCCCATTTCCCCCTTAAATGGGGGGGGTGTCCTGCGACATCAACAGGAACGCCCACTGACATCGGCAGGACCTAATAAGAAATAGGAGGCAAGCAAAACATAGCATCGTACCATTAAAACACATCTTTATTCACAGGTGGGGGGAAAACAAGAAAACATGCTTTCCAGTGATCATTAGTCTTGAGTTTGTTTTCTTTTTTTGTTCAATATTTTACAAATTGCTTAGAATTATACATTTATATCGTGATCTGGAAACAAAAGCTTAAGCGTTCTGAGATTAATTGTAATACCGCGAATATATTTTACATATTGATGTCCTTAATAAAGATTATATACTTTTAATGTGATTAATACTTTTTATTTTTTGTTATATTTCTGAAGGTTGTGGAACAGGTCCCAGGAGCCCTTAAGGTTTCTTGATGCAGAAATGAGCCCTTTGATACCGGACCCAATCTGCTGTAATATTTTATTACTGAGCACACGCAAGGTTTACATACATACATACATACACATACATACATACGGTTTACATACCAACGGCTCCCATTTTGAGCAAAATGGCATTTATTTGCACGTAAATGGGCACTCATTTCAAAAAACTCTATATCACGTTAAAAGACCGAGCCATTTAGATCCAAAACAGGACACATATGTAGAGAGGGCCCCTCAACACAGCTTTCAATGGGCCCTTTACGCAGCGCTTAATACAACACATATATTCAAGGGGTCATGTCCAAACGTTTTTCGAAGAGTGCCAGATTTGATGAAGTTTACATGTGCGAGGGCCGACCATTTTGCCCAACATTCTTTGAACCATTAAAATTAAATGCAAATTAACTATTTCATGCAAAGCTTATTGAAAACGGCATACTTTTCATTTTGTGACTTGGATGACAAATCTAAACAGGTGTCCGGATCAGTCCGGAACGCGGGCCGCAATTGGCCCTCGGGACGGACTTTCGACATGCCTGGACTAAGACAAACCGATACGTTAGGTGGAGCGAGCCCGGCTCGCAAGCTTAGTACCGGACAAAACGTACAGTAACATTCTTAACAAACCTCTACGAATGTAGCGATCTTATCGCCAACCTCGTTTCCAAAGTCTGGCTCAAATCATATTTTTGATGACAAAAAAAACCAAGATTATCATTTTCTTTGCACTCAAAAGAACTGTCTAATTTGCAATGCGAGAGATCTCTGATTTTTCAAAGTGTGGTAAGTGTAGTAAGAAACATCAAGGGTTTTTAATTAAAGGAAATAATTACTCTTGAGACATGCAATTATTGCCCGATAAACATGCACGCTGGGGCACATTAATGAATGTATCCTTATTTAATGACACAAAATACCGTGAAAAATGTCTCTAAAACCAGAACTCTTGTTTTAAGTCACTTTGGATGAAATGGATACCAGGTAAAGCTGACAAAATGACTGCTTTATAACATCTTTATTGTGGACATGTTTGCACTTTCTCTCGCTATTTGTACTGCATTTTTCATCCCAGGTGTCTCGCTCCAGAAGCAAAATCCATCTTTCCCTCTTTCTTCTCCTGCTGTCCATGGGCAAATTGGTTTATAAATTAAATGACATACATAAAATATATAATTCTTAAGTGAAAAGCCTCACTCGTTTACATGAATATCAATAGGCCCCCAAAAATTGGGCAGAGTCATTTTATTGCCACTTGTTTTACCTTATGGGTTTGCCAAGTGGCTGGTGTTTGGCCAGCTTGACAATTGTTTAAAGGTTAAACTGGTTTGCCTGTTGGATACACTGGCCGTCTCTGTAAGCAGCCCAGTTTCACAGGGAGAGGGCTGTTTTCGGACAGCCTGGTCTCGCCTATGACAACAGAAGCCGGCATAGGCGGCTCCTCGCTGAGAGTAATAATGTAGCAGTGCAGGTCACTTTGTTTCATGGGACTGCAGGCAGGCAGCATCCCCTCCCTCAGCAGACAGATACATTGTAACTAAGAAAAAGTAATCTCTTTGGTCTGCTATATGTAGATGTAGTTAACCTCCCCTCTGTGTGTGTATTTAAAAGAGCACTTCAGCTATCGTGTGTGCTTAAATGCATGGTTCCTTCAAATTTACATGATGCCCCCCCTTGCAAATGCATGGAGGGAATCTGCAGAATGCCCCTCATATGCATTGCCTCTTTCTAAAAATTGCTCATATTTGCCATGCGGGAGATGTGTTCTGCCCTTATATACCCCCAGCTCTGGCTCCATGAATGCTCCAGGGGTAATTGATTTAATTGGGAGCACCTTCCTGCCACTGATTGGCTGCTTCATGCATGACCACGTCAATTACGGAGTGCTTGTATTTAACCTATTCAATACTAGGGTGCAAACACCTGTGATTGTGATGGCATCCTGCAAGCCATGTGCCAAATAAATGGGCTGCGATGCTATGTTAAAAACAATTTTTTTGCCCTAGTTTGGTAAATAAGTAATAAATAAATAGTTCTTTTTTGCATTACATATTTAGAAAAAAAAACCCCAAGCATGATCGCATGGAAACGGTTTGCTTTTAATTGTATTCTAAAGTAATATTTATGAGACCTTCTTTAACATTTCCAGAGAACATAATTTATTGAAAGACTCCACATTATAAATATGGAACACGACCAATCCTCTTGGATTGGCAGATGGTGAGAAAACACCTGATCACTCCGGGGAGTAAAGTCTGTGACTTTAGACACGTGAGAAAAAAATCCGGCAGCTCTCCTTCCTTTGAGATTTCCGTGAATAATACACGGAGCTTCAATATCACAGTGTGATCGTCTCGAAGAAGTTGTAATAAAGTGCTGTACTTAAAACTACCGACCAAGGTGGGAATAGAATACGGTGTTTTACATGGAAAACCCTTTAATAATTGATGTATATTTATTATGCGATGGGTAATTCCTACAGAAACCTGTGCTACGTTAACAAATCCCAGCGTAACATTTTACTTCCTTTTGGCTACATTTTCGTTTCTTTTTTTTTTTTTTTTGTTTGTTTTGTTCAGCAAGGTACGCGTTTTCCATTTGAATGCGTCTTTTTTATTGTTTGCGCGACTAGCAGCATATGTTTATAATAAGCGGCACTTTTTTTTTTTAAGAGGCAGATTTTTGTTAAATATCTGAAATCCCCTGACTCCTGTGATTTTTTTTTAATTTATTTTGCTTTATTTATTTATTTATCTTTTTCGCATTTGTGAAATATCTTCTTTAAAGACCATCTCAAGGAAGATCTTCACATCTGCCGTAGTGACGAGGTGCCTGAGTAGTAATTTAAATATGTTGTATATTTCTTTAATTTAATATAACGATGCATTTAAGAAATAATAAGTAAATCAGTAACGCCAAAGGACCTCTGATTAAGTTAGAAAACGTTTAACCCCTTAAGGACAATGGGCGGTCCCTAAACCCATTGAAAACAATGTACATGAATGGGCTATGTCATTAAGGGGTTAATATACATATATATGGCATGCTTCATGCTATATAACGTACATAAACATAGTTAACTGATCATAGGCAAGTTCACTGAAACACAATTTTATTTGCAGGTTTGATTTTTAATCCAACCAGGAGATATCGGATTAAAAATCAGATAACATTAGTCCAAGCATGCAGCTGAGGATCTATGTGGGGCCGACTTTGGGGCCAAGGGACCCATCTTGCTGGAAAAGAAATTAATGGTAACACAGATTACCCCATATTTTCCCCAAACTGAAATTGATGGGGACCTAACACATGCCTATGGTTATTTATTTGACCCCCCCCCCCATTGATAGTTGCCTCAAGGGGTTAATATTCTACTCAAATTGGGGATTAGCGGAGTTCCTTCAAATATCGGTTGATACGTCAACCTCTAACGCTGAAAAAACATGGATATTTTCCCATAAATTTTCCGAGAAACTAGTCTTTATGCAAATTGCCCGGTTTCCCTTTCTTATTTATGAATGATAATTTTAGCGCTCGACACAATATTTCTGAAAATTTAATGAACGAGTATTCATCCTTTTTTTTTTTTTACGCTACATATTAACTTTAACAATGTTTAATGAAACTAAGCATGTGCCACATAAACAGGTTTCATTTCCAAAGATAATGCGATCGTTCCCCTCTCTCTCTCTCTCTCACACGTGTATGCACTTCATCTTCTGCTTTTATGAACTTACACTTTTTTATGTTCTAAGCCCTTGGATATTATTGGCGCTGCTTTCGGGGGATAGTTATACAGTTTTACCTTTTTTTTTTTTATCTATGTATCCCATTATTTAAAATTGTGTCTCCGCTCTGAATTGCAGCATTAACAGATGGTGCTCTAAAAAATGATTTCTATATAAAAATGTGTAACATAATTAAATTTCTCACTTTTATCGGCATGTTGGTAGCGTGGGCACTTGTGATTAAAACAGTAGGGTTTGCTACATCATTGAGATCATACTTTCTCAGATAAAAACAAGTGATTCTTTCTGGGGTCGTAATTGAAAGAATGTGTAATTGCATATATAATGAGATTATTATTTATTATTTCCTAATAATGTACGCTAAGAAATCTAACTTTATAATTAAGATCCTGATTTTTTCCATGACAAATGTGTAGTGATTTCTTTAATTTTCATGTATATAGCTGAAATAATTAAATTTTTATTTTACGTGGAATTTGTTTAAAAACGTAATAGCCAAACACTAGCTATTTTGATTACTTTTTTGTATACTGGAAAAATAAATTTTAATTTTTAGTATTTGTTAAAAATGATTACAATAATAATAATAGTACAATTATTAGTTGATTTATTTAATTTTAATGTATACCCCGGAAAGGATTTAATTTAAGTATCGCATTACTAGCTTAATTAAATGCTAGTTGCTTAATCATTGCAAATCATGTCAGTTGTTGAAGCTTGCGGGACATTTTTTTTCACGTCATAAGTGACGTAAAACAAAATTAATGTTTTTTTTAAGGGAGAAAATGTGAATCTTTGAGAGAGAAGCTGGAAGGAATTTATTCAACATGTGGGCCGCCAAGTCAAAGATTTCCCCATGTTGGATCAATTCAGTCCGATGATTTATAGTCTAATATATTAAAATCTTGTCTTCGTCTACTAATCTCCCTGGTCCCTTACCCCTCTAGCCTACATTATCTACCCAGCATTGCAGGGGTTAACGGGAGCGGAAACCCGTAGGTTCGCCGTCAGGAGTTAAAGGGCCGTGCGAGCGACTCTATTGTTCGCCTGCAGGGGGCTCGTCTGCCATCAACCAATTGGTTGATGCCAGAAACCTATATTGCTAATTTTAACCCCTTCCGGACCAGCATTTGCACACTGCTTCTTCCCTTGAAGACTGCAGTTTTTTTAAAAATATTTAAATTCCGTGCTTGTGATTCGCTGCAAAGGAACACCCAGCGGTCAGTAGCAGCCGCCCCTTGCGATCCCAGCGTTCAAAGCGATGCTGGATCGCGTATCAGCCATGACGTACCTGGTACGTCCCGGTCTGCCGGTGACCTTTGACCCGGAAGTAGCAGGTACGTCCCGGTCTTGAAGGGATTAATCTATAAACACGACTACAAAGGCTTGTTTAGGGCACAAGAATTGTAAAATATAATATTTGAAGGAACAGACTCCCATCACTAATAGTATTTTCCAAATCCAGCAATTTAATGGTCTATATAACACAAAATAATGCTTTTAGGTATGGAGAATAAGAACAAAGCTAAACATGTACATTTCCTGTAAAATAAAGATAAATAAACACTGGAATCTGGAACGTCTCCGAAATCATTTTCTGAACCCTTTAACGGCGATCTTAGCTGCATGAAATATTCGAGTGTTTCAAACAGTCCTCTTCCGCTCGGCACATTTTTGCTTAGATGTTTCCTTGTAGTTCTTCAACTCTGGGAATATATTTTAAAATGAATAAAGAGTCCTCCTTTTAAAGACACTCAAACATCTGCTCCTGAAGCTTTTCTGTTAGATGAAAGGACCGGGGCATCTATCCGCCTACGGGGAATATACTCTATATGTTCCTCTACGCTTCACGGTTTATTGGGATCACCAGAGTTCATGGCGGCTAATAACCCACGCCAACAATAAACAGCCCATTTCCGCAAACGAGCCAAGAGGCGCGCAACTCGATAACAGAAAGCCTATCAAAAACTAAAACTTCAAGCAGATTAGTCACTCTTTCCAAATTCATCTTGTATGTGGGACATGGGGGCAGCCATATTAAATTCCTCTTTTCAGCATCTTAATGTTTGCTTGCCTACAAATTACGCGTTATGTTGTTATTGGGCGAGGGTTGGTTGGTTGGGTTGGGGTGGTGGGATTGTTTAATGTTTTGGGGCCTACGGGGCCAAGCTACTTCTGCCAACCTAAGCCACAGAAACAGAAGAGAGAGATATTTAAGATTTTTAGTAGTCTGTGGCATTTAGTGTCCTGGGATATTCAGAGAACAACATTTAGATTGACAGAAACTTTCAAGACCTCAGAGGTTTGAGAGCTCATCTTCTATCTCATTCTCCGACAATAGATTGCAATTGCACAAAAACCAGGGCCCTCTTCTCCTTCTAGACCAGTATCTCTTAATGTTTATTCATCTTATTGTCATTTTTAATGTTATTGTTATATTTCACTCTCCCTCTGTTGTAATAGCGCTATATAATCTGCTGGCGCTATATGAGTAAATTGGATTGCCATTTAAAGAGTTTAATTACTGCAACTCTGGGTCCTATACGTTTTGTGTATTCTGTGTACTAAACCTGGGCTTAACCCTGACCATGCCTGATCTGTGCTCCCATGTACTAAACCTGGGCTTAACCCTGACCATGTCTGATCTGTGCTCCCATATACCAAACATTGGCTTAACCCTGACCATGTCTGATCTGTGCTCCCATGTACTAAACCTGGGCTTAACCCTGACCATGTCTGATCTGTGCCCCCCATGTACTAAACCTGGGCTTAACCCTGACCATGTCTGATCTGTGCCCCCATGTACCAAACCTGGGCTTAACCCTGACCATGTCTGATCTGTGCCCCCATGTACTAAACCTGGGCTTAACCCTGACCATGTCTGATCCGTGCTCCCATGTACCAAACCTGGGCTTAACCCTGACCATGTCTGATCTGTGCTCCCATGTACCAAACCCGGCTTACCCTGACCATGTTGATCTGTGCTCCCATGTATCAAACCCGGCGCTTAACCCTGACCAATGTCTGGATCTGTTGCTCCATGTACCAAACCCGGGCTTACCCTGACCATGTCTGATCTGTGCTCCATGTACCAAACCCGGGCTTAACCCTGACCATGTCTGATCTGTGCTCCCATGTATCAAACCCGGGCTTAACCCTGACCATGTCTGATCTGTGTCTTCGTGTACCGAACACTGTCTTGACCCTGACGACGTCTGAGTTGCTTTCACCGTGTACCAATTCCTGGCTTGTTTACAACGTGTTATCTATTTGTTCTTGCCGTTTCTCTCCTCCAAACATCACTGGTAGTGAAGTCCCGGTGACCGGTGAGTACCCTGAACCTCGGGAAATACAGGTTCTTCGTAGGTGAATACTAGACTTGGGACTCTTTGTTTTCGTCGTCGTGCTCGTCTTCGGCAAAAAAAATCTTCTTATTCTGCAAATATTCGCCCGTTCCTGGAATATTCCTGGACATTCTTTGTGTTCGTTTTTTGGCCCATCTACATACAAAAACTTACAGCTCCAAAGAGCTCCCAGGTATGCCTCTAATGATTTATTGAGCAGCCAGGGAAAAAAGTGAAGAATTATACAGTATTGGGTTATTTTTGTTACATTGCCAATACTTTTTTTTTGCGTTCCTGTAACATATTCACATTATTAATAAAATACATAATAATTTTGGACTTTGAACTGCATAAGAATTGCCTGTAAGCATCTGTGCAATAAATTAAATTAACATCTAACTGTGTTGGAAGGTTTAGTCACAAGCAGTTTATTGCTTTAAGCTTCCAGGTTATATATAACATTCCGGCTGAATTTTGGAAAAGTTACTTGGTTACTGTAATCATTTTATTTGCAATTCGTTGTTTTTTTTTACATTTCCATCACGTGTCGCAGCAGCCGCCCTGCACCTGTGCCTATAAAAATGCCGGTCAAATTGATAACAATCGCTAGCGTTTTGTTCTTTATTTTTATTTTTGGATTGTACCCCCTGGTTTTAACACCGCGACAGATAATCCAAAACACAAAATCGCATTCCAGTTCTCTCTAATTGATTGATATGCTTCACTGCCAGATCATATCATAGGAAGTTAAAATGAGTATGGTTGATGATGCACAAAGCTCTCGCTCATTTACATAAAAAGTATAGTATAACAAACCTGTCCAGGTAATCATAATAAATATATGAGATTTTCAAAGGTGTGTTTCTTTCAAAAGGTTCCACCTTGGACAGGTAAGGCATCTTTAAACAGATATGCATTCATGCACATTCTTACTTAAGTAGATAATATTTAGTAGAGAAACCCAGAATTTCATCGGAGATCAAAACCATTCTGTCCGTCTACTTTGCCCATTTTTTCTACCTGTTGTGAAAACCTCAAATTTTAATTATTGCTTGGTCTTGTCTTATACTTTTTTTTTTGTTGTTGAAGGGGACATACCAAGACATTTTGGACAATGCTCTGCTTTCAACTTCGTGCAGTAGTTTGGGGAAGACCCTTTCTTAATCTGACTGTGCGCCAGCACAAAGCGAGCTCCATAAACACATGGTTGGATGAGTTTTGGGTAGAGGAACTTGACCGGCCGCGCAGAGCCCTGACCTCAACCCCATCGAACACCTTTAGGTTGAACTGGAACGGTGATTGTGAGCCGGGAGTCTCGTCCAACATCAGTGCCTGACCTCACAGACGCTCTACTGGATGAATGGGCAAGTTGTAGAAAGCCTTCCTAGAAGAGTGGAAGCCATTCTAGCTGTTAATGGGGGACCAACTACATATTATGTACTTAAATTGTGGTGTCATAAAAATATCAGTTGGTGTAATAGTCAGGTGTTCTGATATATTTGTCCATGTAGTGATTATTCAATAGAGATAAGCCAATTGTCTAATAGACACCTGTAGGCATATCTATTACCTTTTAGTTATATTAAGAATTTGTTGGCATGACTGTTCTGATTCTTAAATTGTTTTGGTTACTCCTTTTTTCAGCTGCTAAGGTCACCATAAATCATGCCATAAATACGTTCCATTTATTTTATTATCAATCAATGAATGTTACCCATCTTGATGATCAAGTCAAGTCCAAAACAATCCAACGTCACCCCAGAAAAAATAAATGAGAAGTTATTTTACTGGCTACAGTTAAATGAAAATAAATATATGTATCTCATTGAGATTGGTATTAACTGTTTTAGCTGTTGAAAATCCCTGCTGAAATTAACACTACAAGTACCCATTTCAAATATTGCCTACATTTATATTTGGGCATTTTTTGTTACATAATTTTTAGATGTTTAAAAAACACTAGAAATGTGCATAC
Organism: Spea multiplicata; assembly: GCA_009364415.1. Lineage (NCBI taxonomy): Eukaryota > Metazoa > Chordata > Amphibia > Anura > Pelobatidae > Spea > Spea multiplicata. The sequence continues at coordinate 59,183,668 of VKOC01000001.1, read as the reverse complement.
CAGCAACATTTAAGTTATATTGTGGCAAGTTTTATATAATAAATGCTTAATCAGGATGACTCTATGGGTATATCAACTGGCCAATGACTCCAAGACACGGTGTCCATGTTAGGAAGGAATCTAGATGTGGACCTCGAAGCCAGTTTGACCCAAAAATCTATTCCAGAATGTTTCTTGATGTTACAGTTCAGGATTTATGGTGGTATTAAAGGCCACGACATATTCTATATTCCATTCTGTAGAGTGTGGCCCTTAGTTGTGCTCAAGACTTGGAGCTTTCCTTCTCGCAGTGACAATGTGGTGGTGTTGACAGCCTAAGACTTATAACTGATCATAAAATATACTTTTAATAATAAAAACAAAATAGTAAAACAAGATTACCCCTATATAGGTTATAGTGATTTTAAGGGCATTTTAACTGTGTATAACACAGTAATTGTATAAGTTTTATTAATATATTAATGTAAAAAAAATGCTAGAAAACCATAATGTAAATAAAAGAAAAAAAAATGTTTGCCACATACAAACAAGCGTAAAACATTAAGCTACTATTTTTTCCAGCTCTTCTTGGAATGTGGTATAACATCAGATAAAAAAAGCAGTACTGGATGATAAAACAGACAAAAATATACTATTTCCATATATATATATATATATATATATATATATATATCGTTATTAGCATTAAGCCCACCAAACGAAAATGTTTTTAAAAAAATATTTAGAAATGTTTGATTTTGACAAAATCTACTGAATTTGCAGTTTGTTGGATAGAAATCTTGCCCTTTTGATGGATAATATTGAACAAGACCTTAACAGATGGTTCAAATTACAGTTATCACTTTGGTGTAAACTGATTTTAATTAAAAGGAATATAGTTCCAAGAATTAATTATGTTCCCAATATGTACATTTGCTCTCGGTTACCGAAACTGCCTTAAAGAATAAAGCAAATAAAATATTTAAAGATTTTCTAAAAGCTATTATTAACATTACTTTTTTTTAAAAAAAAGTTGTTAACATTTGCTTATTTTTACTTTTAAAAATTTTAAAAGGTAATTTCAGCATGAATGAGTATCAGTTGCAGCAAATGTTACTTTAGCCAATATTTTAGCCAATAAAATGTTATTTTAACATTTTATTATCAAAAAAAGCAATAAAAAAATCAGAATTGTATCAATCCCTCTGCAATAAAAAGTGTTATTGATAAAAATATATAATAATATCCATGTCTCCAAATGCTTGGTTAGTCATGGACTTCCCCATGGCCGTACTTGTTGTGGCAACCAGGCTCTTTAGAAAGAAGTTTGTTCATTTTTTGCCCATTCCATTCCCTGCTCATTCAGTTCATCTAAAAATTCAGAGGCATTGTTAATTCAGGAATGAAATTTGTTGCCCAGTGCCCACATTCACTCTCATTCACTGTTACTCACTCTCTCACACTCTCATTCACATTCACCCTCTCTCTCACACAGTCTAAATGTTTCCCTACCTTCCCTGCCAACCACTATTGCTTCTGCCAACTACTTCCACTTCTGCATCTTCTTCATCTTCTATCGTCTTCATTCTCCTCTCTATTCTATCTTCAAACCTTAATCTTTTCTCTTTGTCTGCATCTCCACCGATAAAACCCGGCAACTTCCTCACAAAACTGTGGTGATGCCATCTCCATGATCATTCAGTCCGGAGACAGGGCGTCACCGCAAGCGCCGTAATTTTGCCGTTCTGTGGACTGAGAACAATACATTGGCTCTTTCAGTGACGTCCTCTCCCCTGACTGAAGGATTGGTAAGGACTTACCGCAGCCTGATGAGGTGTCTGATATTGCTCTAGTAACAGCATCAATAAAAATAATTTTGCTGTCATAATAAGACACAATGGGTAATATATGAGCCTGTGGACTATGGACATGTCTATACGCCATAATTATTTCTGAAGCTATATGTGATAATGCTACTGGTCTCATATTACTAACTTATGCTGTTGTGTAAGGCTATGGGCACGATTCCGCTATAATCTGCTTTTTATTGTTAATGCACCCTGTGACAGCTCTGAGCAACAGTTAGAATTATTTGTTTCGCTTCATAAGTCTTTTGGCTGCAGGCTAATATATGATCTATTTGGCAGTTAGTTTTAGCCACGTTGTTCCTTGCGCTCTGATATAAAATGATAGTGTCATGTAACCACTATCCGTATGTCTTTCTTTATGTGGTTTATGCCTTTAAGGATAACTACATTGCTTTTAATTTAAGTTTAACATTACAAGATTTTTTAAATTGTGGTATTATTATTATTATTATATTAAATATTATTTATTAAATTTAAATTATTTAAAATTCTACTAAATTTATAAAATACTTTTTTTTGTGGGATATTAGTATATTTTCTAACACAAATTTATTTGGTGTATTGGTTCCTTTATTTTTTTCGGTTTGATTCATTAATGCTTTTGATGTTTAATATGTTACATCATTGGAAAAAATTTGGCAATTTCTAAATTATGGTAAAATAGTAAACTATTTATTTTCCATAGGGTTAAGCGGTGATCCCTGTTTTTGGGTTATTTAGAGCACATTTTCTTCTTTTTATTTTATTTATAATTACTAAATCATGCACTCTTAGTGGGATCTTTTCACTGTTACTTGTGGACTGGGTTGGAAACCACTGAGCTAGATGTCTTTTGATGTTTTATGCAGCTGAAACTGCAACCTTGATACCATTACAAGATTACATTATGTTTATAGACATAGAGCTTCGTACGATTCTATATATAGTTTGACAATAAGATTAACACGCATTAAGACATATTAGTAAAAAAGAGAAGAGCCTACTGCTCTTGCAAGCTTACAATCCACAAGGTCACAACGGTTTTTCCAATAATGAGCATTATTATTGAGTTATGTATTATATGGCGAGATTACCATGGTTACAGCTTTTATAATGTTTGTATTATGTTTTATGATCATACCCAGGAACTCTCCCCATATGTCCCAGAGTCTCAGGGGGAAGCCCTACTTTCCCAGATCTCCGGGTTGGTTTCTTCTTTCTCCAAAGAAACGAAGCACCATCTGACCACACCCCCATACATAGCTAGCCCCACCCCTACACGAAGCCCCTCCCCCAGGAGAACGTCTCAGCACATTTCCAAAGACTTTTTGTATACAATGACAACAAAATATTCTATGCCAAACACCAATACTTTATCAACAAGTATTTATATAGTAAAAGGGAAACTCAACCCCATTTAATGACTGATTTATGACATAAAAAAGATTTCAAAGCATTGTGTTTTTTGTTTCGAAATAGTTTTATTTTTTTTATAATATAATGTTTTCAGGCAGCTGCATATTAGCCATTTGTACAGGAGCCCTGGTGCGACAAATTACCCTGGCCTTCAACCGCTGGTCTGTGCCATAATTGCCCCCACACAACTGGTTCTGTGCCTTCTTTGCCCCTTGCCCCTTCCAACATAAAACATATGTAAACAAACTTACACAAATTACACATACTTACTCATACTCACTAACATATACTCCATCTCACCCCACTTACACAATTACACATCCATGCTCACACACAAGCACAATTACACATCCATGCCTCACACACACACACACACACACAATTACACATCCATGCTCACACACACACACGCACAATTACACATCCATGCTTACACACATAAGTACACATGCATGCTCTCACACAAACAAGTACATATCCAAGCTCATACAAACACACAAGTATACATGCATGCTCACACACAGGTACACATTCATGCTTAAACACACACAAGTACACATGCTTGTTCAAACACATACAGAAGTACACTACACACAAAATAGTGTAGAAAGGGCTCCCCCCCCGTGACCCCTGTAGTTATGCCAGTGCATTTGCACGAGTTCTCGTTCTTTTATCTTAGCCCGATCTACTAGACAAATACTCTTATCCTACTGCCTATGAGAAACAATTGAATGGCTTGGTCTTAATCACTTAGAACAGTAGCGCCACAAACAGTCCTAACGTAGACAGACATCCTGATTTTTGAAAGTCTATAGAGAAAATTACTGTAGTAGGTAAACAGTTAGAATTACCATAAAACATTACCTACTTATTGGCATTACCATATAAAATAGGCTGAGTGTGGTATTTGGGCACGGAAGGCCATCCGAAATATTACATGATAATGGCAGCCTCCAGGTCCAAGTTTATTGGTACAAAATGAAAAGAAAGCAAAATATTATTTTCAGCACACTGTATTTAACGCTCAACAAAAAATATTCATATAAATACTTGCACACTTCTAACTAATTGGGGAAAGCAATAAAAAAAATATTTTTGTTTATTCTGAGATGTATAATATATATATATATATATATATATATGTTTATATTGCATACAAATACATTTTTTCTTGATGTTTGTCAATTTTAGATGTTTTAGATATCAAGTGTTTGTTCTTTTTTTTTTTGCCTAAACAAATTTTGAGGGTTTTCGTTTTATTTTATATATTTTCTTATATTTATGTATTTATTTCAAAATTACATCTGGGATATTCTCTCTGTTTGTCGTTATTGAAATTGCTTCTGTGTGATACTACATGTTTGTGTTCAATACTTTGCAGAATAAAAGTCAAGTAAAAAAAAAAAAATCAAAATGTAAAAAAAAAAAATAAATATCCCAAAGCTGGAATATACTGGATATGTCATCCTGATCAATCTGCCATTTCATCTGTCACCCCATCAGTGCCAAAGAGATTTAAGGGGCTTTTTTATACAATTTAAACAGCTTTCACATATAATATATCTTTATATCACAATCATAAGCCCTTCCTAGCTCATTATAAAATTAATCCATGATTCTACATCTCGTTATACTTTCCAAATATACGTCCATCATGATTTTATCGGTTTTGGATTTGGAAACAGTATTTTTCGATGTCCCTCTCCCAAAGAGTTTAGCTTTGGCTATTCATGGTGAGTGCCTGCATGTTTATCTACTTCTATGAAGATAAGGCAGAATAAAATCAGTTTTTTTAGATTATAGTTCGTTGATAACCGTAAGACTCTCAAGTCTGGAGAAGGTTTTGAAGCCACTCTGTATCAGGAAAACAATTTGTCTTAAAGCTTAGTGTCACATAGTATCTAGAAGTTAATATTCTAGTCGATTGGGTTTCAGCATTTTGTTTTAAATCTTTTAATTTGAATGGATTTAGACTACGCTACACCAATTAGCTAAATCTAAAACTTTACTTTTTCAAATACATATTTTAAAGCGGTTTCTTAATATTTTAATATTATTTTTAATAATAATTAATATTTGAATATTATTAATAAGGTTTAATCTACAGTTAATATTTTAGCGTTACGTGGCTATGGTCACAATTCCCAATGTAAATACCGACATATTAAGATAATTAAGAAAAGTTCTGTAAAATTATTTTAAAAATGTATCTTTGGGATCCTTAAATGAAATCAAATAGTGGGCCGATTTAAAGTACAGTAAAGTCACCCTAGTTTTTTGTTTTTTTTTACCATGGTGCCAAGGTGTTGGGAAAGGCTGTTAAACTTTACATCAAGCAGTCTCACCAAAACTGTCGCAGTAGCCATTTGCCAATGATGGTGTCCGGACGCCAAAACTTTCCAATGTTAAAGGCTCTTAAAGCAGGCACTCCCAAAATTAAGACAGACAACGAGTAAACATTTAAACGGCGTGAACCATTAAATTGGACCTAAGACTATTATTGTGACACCGTGAGCTTGAATGCAATTCACACCAATAGACAAGGAAGCGGTCATTGACTTGCATTCGACATCAGTCCCAAATGCTATATATTAGTCCGCTTAGTCCAATAAACGTTACGTGGCTTTGAAATGCCATTTACTTGCGTTATTTGTGAACTTACTTTCGTTTTTTTAGCGACAAGAAAAGAGGGAGGAGGTTCGGTTTATATGTAAAACCAGCTTTGCTTTCTTATAGTTGGCAATCCAAATAAAAAGTGAGATAATAATAATAGTGAATCTGATGATGGTATTACAGCGAGTGTCGACACTCACACTCACTCTGGTTTGTAATTGTAATAATTGTGAACTAAGACATATGTCAGTCTGTCAGGGGTAACAGATGACGCTTATGTGAGAAAACCCATGGAAGACCCAACTAGAAATTATATATATGACTAGATCTGTTGATATCAAATAATGAAGAAAAGATTCCAAAAAAGGTTTTCAAAGATATCATCTTTTCAGGCAGCTGCACATTAGCCATTTATATGTGACCTTACTCCGTCAAATGCAATCTATTAAACAGTTAGATATTTGTGATATCTTCTGTATGTTACATACTACACGTTATGTCCTGTCGACTCTTTGTACCGCGCTGCAGAATCTGATGGCGCTATATAAAACAATAATAATAATAATAATATATAAATGTCTCTGCGATCAAAGATCAGTCGAAATATTGCATCCATCGAACAAAACAAAAATAAAATAAATCAATCACCTGAAACAAAAGGGGCAGAACACATCTCCTGGGGGGGTTAGCTAGTGGGGAGGGTGTGGAATGGGGCAAATGCACATGGATTCTACAGAATCTGTCCGTGCATTTGCAAAACTTGAAATTTTTTTATAAATGAAGCATCCTCTGATTCTGGTTCCATTTGACATGGGGTTACTTAGAGGTCATTAGTAGGTCCACTTCTCGTTAATCTAAAGTGTCTATAGACACAGAATTGTGTAAGGATGTAAACACATATCAGGATGTCCATAGCTTGTTTGCAGCAGTTCGTGCCACTGGGCCGTTGAAATTCAACATTGATAAATGTAAAATAATGTACTTGGGAAGCAAAAACCTAAATACTGTGTACGGGCGGGGGAATCTCTGTTGGGGAATTATTTTAGTACACGCTCAACTGAAATACATAAACATGTACATGATGCAAGATCTGAAAATTGACACTTAACAATATAAAAACCACTGGTTAGGGCCACCCATAATATGCAGTACCAGGGGAGCAGAAAAGGTTTGACCAAATTGGAACAAAAGGGACCATATAGCTGATATCATAACTATGTTCAGTTATATGAAAGATCAAGACCTTCCCAGGAGAATCATTAATCTTACAGACTAAGCAGATTACAAGAAGCCACCACTTTCAACCAAATCCAATGGTTACGTTCTAAAGGGAAGACGTATTCCTTACAGTGAAGGCAGTAAAGTTCTGAAGTCACTAACCAGGGAAGTATCATCTGAGGCAAAAGAGCTTGAATGAATGTCTTGAAAAGCTTAAATGTCATGGACGTCTTTTACTTACGTCATTATCTATGTAACTATGTGATAAGTTTTGTACACATTCGCTGTAGAGAAATTTAGACAAAAGTATACTTCAGCAACTTTATAATAGTTTAACATTGAAAATATAATGTTATGCATAATATGACTAAAAGTAACCATTCCAATGATTTCTGAATCTGTCTACAAATATTTGAGTGTGCTTGTTGGTAATAAACTTTCAGAAGTGGTTTAAAAATGCAAATGGATTTTACAATAAAATGAGGTAAGACAGACAGATATGTACATTTGATTTTTTAAGAGAAGTGCTGGGAAGTACAAACTTTATGAAAGATAAAATAAAGACAAATAAGGTGACCTGTAATTGAGGATGGATCTGCCTTGGACCCTTTGATGAAAGCTAGAGTGGGCTGGCAACTTCAGCCTGTGGGGCAAGTCTTGTCAAGCGCATGGCTACTCTAGAGCCCCCGCTGTCTATATGAGGAACTGCAGGTACGACAGAAATAAAAAAAATGCAGGTAGTGCCCCAAATATTTTAACCAGAATTTGTCCCTGGATCTCCCTGGATGTAGGATCTGATACTATAAACAATGAGAAATACAATCTCAAAAAAACAAATATAACTTCTGTTTATCACGAATATAACATATTTAATATGACCAATAGATATAATAAATATACCTGAGGGTTATTTCTAAAGGCAGATTTTTAAATTGTTTTATTGCTTAGTTTTGATATGTGCAAAAAACCCAAAACACATAAATATTTCAAGTGGATATACAATGATGACCACAGCTTTCATAATGGGAGCTTTGGGCTTTATTTATTTTTTTGTGTGTTGATAATACCCACAAGCACAAAACCCCCACCAAAGCATTCATCTGTTAAGAAGAAGAGGATTTTGGAATTGTGCTGTTGCCTATGTTTTATAATTAACCATCTGCCTTCGTTCGGTTGCCATTTCAATAACCAGTATCCAACTTGCAATGGAGAATATTGTGACATTTTAACCACTGGATGGCATACAAAAAAAAAGAAATGCATTATTTTCCATATTTCCAAATGGTGTATTTAATCAGCGCTAAAGAATATGACGTCACTATATAGAACAATAAATAATGATAATAATGGGAATTCACCAACGAGACAATATAGGGAAGATTCACTATTAATATATCTAAAAAAAATGAAAGTAAATATATTATGTAGCTAAAACATTATTTCCTTATGGTAATTAAATTTGTCTAGATAACTACGCTCTGAAGAGGCTCTGACTTTTGGAATTCTGAAACACACAGCTACAGATAACATCCGACCAGTCAAGGCTTTTGTTACCTCTGTAGGGAGAACTGTTTGTGAAAACATTTTGTTTCGATTGAGAATGACAGTAAACCTTAAAAGAGATGAGGAAATTGTGACCCAGAAGAATTGAAAGTTTAGACCCCTTCAGGTCCGGATTGGAGATGATGGGATGTCCCTGGCACTTTAAGGCCAGTGGCCACCTGTGGCCAACTACTGGATAAGAGCTGCTGCATGTTCATGCCAGGACGGATTGTTTGACGTTGTTGGCCAGCAGCCCACCGGGCATTAGCCTGGCATGCCAGATGGCTGTTCCCGGCCTGGACACTTTAGTTCAATACATAAAACAAAAAACTATTTATTTATTCAGTTTGTGTTTTTTTTTTTTTTTTTTTTTTTTATAAGCCTTTCAACAGTTTATAAAACATTGTATCAATTATAATGTGGAACTCAAACCGTTCTCTATCCTACCCTTATTTACCGCCAATGTTCAATCAATTACAAGTATTTCAAAAACTTAAATATAGATCAGTTTGGAAGGAAAGGTCAGGTTTAGCGTTAGAAATGTAAGAGGTAGGTAATGTTTGGCCAAATCTGTTACTAAAAATTGCTAAAAATTGCTGAACCACTTTAAAAAATGTTAACACAAAGCATGCTTACACTCCGTTGGTTAAAGTAGGTGATATATTAAACATGGAGGAAGCGTGGATACAGGGTAACCTAGTTTTCTTTCTAACGTATTTTCCTTTTTGGTAGTTTTGTACAGAAAGAACATGTTCGCGGCGGTTTATTGAAAGTTCATTACACATCAGTAGTATTAATTATGAAGCTTCAATTTTCTCCATGAATTATCAAGTACTTAACCACTCGGTGGTGATTTAGCCTCAGAATTTATCACAGCATTAGGTAATGGAAAACTCCGCGATCACAGTATTATAATGTGCTGCCTGGGTCACCTTTGGTAGGAAGGTTGGAAGAATATAGCCCCGCTGAGATTTAGAACGCTACATTAACTACATTTTAGACTTCCCACCAGCCGACGTGTGTTAGACTTAAGATGCCGCTCTCGGAAATCAACATGTTTTGCAAGAGACTGACTTTCAACGGTAGTTTAACTGCCGCACTTCCAAAAATAATCACCATAACGGCCATCGCAAAGATTTTTAGCCTTATTAAGCACCACGGTTATTTGTAAATTCCCTAATTTAGGACTACTATTAGGGAAATGGAACGCATTATCATTTTTTTTCATTTACTTGAAGATTTTTTAAATATAGGTTGGGGTCTAGTTCTTTATATGATCACATTTTTTTTTTCTAAAAAAAATGAAAGTTCTCTAGAAGTCGCAGATACCAATTGCTAGTTCTAATGATAATAATAATAGCAACTAGACTGTATATTTATAATATTGCGTTAGTAAAATCTTTACATTGTTTCAGCAGAAATAATACAAGATTCTTAGCTATATTGTGACAATTATTAATATGTTAAGAAAAAAAATTAAAAAGTTGCTTTTGGGGGATAAAGACCTGATCTGGGTCATGGTATTAAGGGAGAAGCCCTGATGTTTAATCAGCGAACAATCCAGGACATATGTACATATATTTTGGCATAAAGGAAATACCAAGTTGTCAAACAAACTAGAAAACTAACCAGTGACTTTGTAGGTAGGCGCCGGCACCATGAAAATGGTAGAGGGTAATACAGCGAGGATATTAAACATGTATGGGACGGGCATATGGATCCTGAATCTAAGATGAGACCAACGACTGATTAAGGTTTGAGTCTTTACAGCAGGAAAAAATGGGTAGACTCGGTGGCAGGGCCGGCCCTACCATGGAGCAGAGTGGGACAATTGCCCCAGATGGCACTTTTGAAGAGGCGGCACTTTGCCACCTCAAGCGCCATAGGGGTGCCAAGTGGTTTTCGCTTATCAAGTTGTCAGTACCCGCTCGGCGCCCCTCTCTCTCCTCTGCGAGCCCTCTAGCTCGGTCTCGGTGCCGGGTTGTAATGCTGAGCGCCGGAATATGACATCATTTCCGGCGCTCAGCAGTAAAGCAGCGCGCATCGTGGCCAGGAGGGGAGACCGCCGCAGGATGCTGAAGGTCGTGAAGTACAAAAGGGGGATAGGGAGATATTAGAGGAGGAGAGAATGTAGATAATGACCCTGCATCGCGGGGGGGGACGGGCATCATTTTAATGGACCTTATCTGCCATGGGCTTCTGTATGGACTGGACACCTTTTAGTGGGCGGGAACTGGGTGGGGTCTGGGGAAAGTGGGAGTGGACTGGGTGAAGAAACACAGAATTCCTAGGAATGGTCATGTGACATAAAGTGAGCTGCAAAATCTCAAGCTATTTGATGCGGTAGGATTGCAACCAATAAAACTGGCCAATCACATAAAAAAAAACACACACAATCTGATCTTCACCTTTTTATCCATTGCTTAATGGATATGATAAATAATTTTATGAAGCATCTCATTTTCTGATTCCGGCAATATTTTTTGTGATTTTGAAAACAGAAAAACTGCACTGCTTCAGGTTTTTTTTAAAAAAATAATGGGGAAAAAATAACAGTGAGTGTTTCATGTCGCGTGAAAAGCAGAAACCATACAATACAACAT
>VKOC01000001.1:59135436-59150786 GCA_009364415.1 Spea multiplicata | reverse complement strand
GTGTAAGATTGCTGAAAAGAGCAGATCCCAACAGGTTTAGTTCTATTTTGTAATCCAGATCTGAGAATGTTTAGAAGTTCAAGAAGCTCCTGAAACCATTAATATTGCAAATCTATTACAAATAATTATTTGTAACTTGAAAATTAGTTATGATTTGCTGTCTCGTGTCAGGCGATACGGTGACATCATTTTTCTATAAAGTTACAGATAAGAAAGAATGACAAGACGGATTCTATATTCTCTAGGTTCAGGCATACAGATGGTGGTTTTGGTAACATTTCACTACTGCCACGAAAGCCTTCTAGTTGTCTTTTTTGTCCCCAAAGATAAAGTGGTGTCTTATCTGCCACATGTTTGCAAATGTAAACCTAGCAGACTAAAGACTAGTATACAAGGGTGACCGGGTGTCCCCGATTGCCTGGAACAGTCCCACATCCTGGACAATGTCATTCTGGAGGCATCACTGGGGGGCTGAGGCCCTGACCATTTCATTAGGCCCCAAATGTAGACTCAAAGGAAGCCCAACAAATCCTCTTTCATTCTCCTTCTGCAAAGATCCTCAGATCAGGGGCATAACTGGGGCCCGGTTTTAAGAATGGGACCATAGAAAAGTAAATATGGAGTATGCAAGTGTGAATCGTCAAAAGGAACCTGGCAGTCATGGGCATCTGGAGGGAATTCAAAGAGACCCACTGGAGCAGCAGCAGGGGAGGGGGAAACAATAGGCTGTTTAGGCCTAGTAGGTTAACTAGCAGAAAAAACATCTGGTAGTCAGGGTAGTAGGGCAAACAGCTTTTATTTAATTCTGCACACTACCTGCTGTCAGAGTGGCTTGGTCTGCTGTCTTCCTCGCCCTTTAGCTGGTCTCCTCACTCTGGCAGCTGCTCCTTCACAGGCACTGAGTCCCTACCAGAGCACGGACACAGTTTGCATTCTGCAGACACGAGGTAGTTTATTTTAAACGTGTATTGCAGCTAGTGATAGTTATTACTCCAGCTGTTGAGACTGCATTGCCCATGACTCTTGAACAGTCTGGTATGTTAAGCATCATGGAAATGTGAGTGTTCAACAACTGGAGTTGTTGCCAAAAGGTTAGTTTTTATATCATTATGGATTGGTGCTGCAGTTCATGATAAATGTAATAACAGCACTTTGAGTGACGAATGTTACCACAACTGCCCCAAAACTACCAAGTGTCCTATTTTGGTTCCAAGCCTTTATGTCCCTTTTTACTGCCCTCTAACTACCCTCTTTTTTGTAATACCTACACTACACTACACAACCTTAACTTTTCTTGACTGCAAATCTCTAGATATTTTACTGGCTGACTGGGGTAGTTGTGGTTAATCGACACACATGGAAATATGCTTGGTACTCTACCTGCGCACAATTGGCGGCTGCCTGCAAAATTTACAAGTTTCATCTGTTCTACAGCTGTACATTGGCAGCTGGGTATGGATATAAAGTTAACATGCATTTTACACAACATGACAAAAGACATATCATGTGTGGTGTGTAACGATGTGGCGTAATCTATGAGTAAATAATTTTTCAAGTTAATGGGGGACGTGCCACTGGAAATTATAAGCATGTTACTATCTTGCCCCGACCATCCCAGTTGAATGCACCTTAGGAAATAGGCAATGGAAGGTACATCTGGAGATCTTCTCCTGTTCCAAAAACGAGTTCAACGCAGCAGACGTTATTGAATACCGTACATTCAAAAAACTGTCAACAGTAAATGCCATCCGGCAAAGACTGAAAAGGACTAAGCATAATAAGCGCAGTGTGTCATTTCTCTTTCATTCATCTTCGTTTTTCCAGTTTTGCTGGCAGACCTCAGTATGGCACCTTGCCTTCGGCAAGTGTGAATTACTCAACTTGTAACGTAGCAGATGCCAGGGTCTTTCAGAGAGTCAGCCAAGACTGTGACGCAAGCCCTTCAGGGTGAATAACATCTCACAACACATGCAACTTTTGAAATTTTAGCAAAATATTGGAAATGGAAAATAGTTGAATGTTTTCATACTGCATTATGTAAAATGTTATTTTTTTTGTAACACAATTATTCCATTCAGAACCCCAAAACATATGCGTCTTGAAACCTTTGACTGTTGTAGAGTCAAACAGTGTATGTAGCAGGATTCTTGGTGATGTCTGCCATCATGCCTAAAGTGTAGCTCAACAACATAAATCCTCAGCATAATAGATAATTACACTTATTGTCAAATGTGCTTATGCATTTATATCTAAATCAACCAAATATTGATTACCTGTTGTGTTCACTGCGGTTCCACTGCACTGGTCCATCTGAACAGTGGGCTCAGTGACAAGTACAGGTTGCATGTTTTTGGTTGCAAAGTCTCCACTTTGGGCATTCTCCCACTAGTTAGAGAGATAAGAGATATCGCAACCACTCATTCTGCTGCAAATTAGGTCAAAATGTGTTCTTTTGTAGTACAGACCTCAATCCAAGTTAGCCACCAAGGTATTGCAGAAGATCGCCACATTATGATGTCATATGGTCAAGAAAGGTGGGTGGGTAATCCTGCCCTAGCACCACATCTAACAATATTCCCCAATGAAGATGTCCACAAATATTGCGAGTATGAGACCGTACATCGCTTGCCTTTTTCTTGCCTGTTGAGTTGAGTTGTTTCTTTAACCAGGATAGTCGTTTACATAAAAAGACGGAAAATAATGCTTTTTTGAATAATGAAACAGGGTTTTCTCTTAAGTAACTTTGTTTATTAAGAATGGCTGATTTGTGTCATTAGAAATTCACGGGAGTCTCCTGATACCTATAATGCCCATTGATTTAGATCAATTAACTACTTCGGTAATTTTCCCTGTGATCGCGGGGAGTAATAAAACACTTAAACAAATTATTTCTGTCTTTAGAAAATAAACATCAAATAAAGATTAGAACAGCTTTCGTTTAGCACTGGTGGTGATTTCAATGATGCCGTGTAGAAATGCTGTTTAAAGAAGCAAGCACCACATCCACAGATAATTAAAATAATGCGTTTTCATTAATTAATTAAGATGCACGGACTCCAATTAGAGTTAGAACATGCATTGGTTATATCTAAAGTGCACAGATCTCTAGAACTATAAAAAAAACTATATTACAAAATGTATATATATTGTATATATATTATATATATATATATATATATAATATATATATATATATATATATATATATAGCACTATTATGAAATGTATCTTTTAAGGTAGTGCCAATGAAGCCTCTGCTTGGACAATTAAATTCTTTCCTCTAGGACAGATTTTCATTACCCAGAGTGCCAGACAGGGTGACTAAGACTGAGACATTCTATTGTTTACAATAAGGAGCCAGGGTATTACCCATAAATGTCTGAGAACATTATATTATGCAAAAACTAGAATAGCACAATATTTTTTAAAACATTTTATTTAATACCAATAATACAATTTATTCCTATGGGTTAATATTAACATTTAACATTTAATTCAATATTTTCTCTTCCAAAATATCGTCCAACAGATTGCTCGATAGAAGCTTCACTTTAATCACAGTACAAGTCATTAAGCATTGAACAAATAAAATAATTTTGGCATCACGGCCACTGTAATGTCTGTAGTTAGCCTCTTGGTTTATTAAATAATAATAAAAAATAGAAAAAACAAACCCACAAAATATTATATTTGAAAAATAGACAAAAAATCTTTAAATACTGATTTCTGCTCTACTTATTTCATAAATAATGTGACCTGCAGAACTGTGTTTCAACAATAAAAACTGAATAAAATGTAAAAGATGTGAAATTGGCCGGAGTGAAGTAGTTCCCAGGTATGGTAACTAATTGGTGATTCATAAACTCTACTTTTATGTTAAAAAATGACTTTTATTATAACAATTAGAATTTTTTCATTGGTCATAGTTTTTTACCCTGGTTTGTATATATATATTAATATATATATATATATATATATATTATATATTAATTATAGTATATATATATAATATATAATATATATATAGGGCAAGATGGAGCTCTTGCTACACTCGTGCTAATAACGCAATATCTCTTTCAAAAACACACTGTAGGATGGTTGCACCAATATAATATAATATATAAATAGAAGTTAGAGTTCTCCATTTTCTGGGGCAATCTGATAATTCCATGTTTATCAAAGGAAAGAAGTACATTTACTTTATATGGGGGCCTTTTTTTGATTCAGAATGATATTTGGGTAGCGTTTCCAACCTATTGGAGTTGTCCTTACTTTATTTGCTATTTTAATCATCCTCTTTTCAACGCTCTCATCCTTCTGGAAGTTGGGGTCTTTAGAACTAACCCCAATACTCTAGGTGATGTCTGACCAGAGAACCACCTCCTTCTTCCCGCTACTAACGCCTCTCGCTATGCAACACAGTGCTCTCTCTCTTTCAATCTCTCCTATATATATATGTTAAAAAAACATTGTGGGAAGTTTGCGTGTGGCATCAACTCATGGAAAAAATCACGATATATAAATAATATTCTTGTACTTTACTTGAAATAAAAGTTGGAGATTTCCATTTTCCCTGAGCCTGTATGGTTTTCCTGAAACCATTATAGTTCCCTTTTAAAAATGCTGCATCCGGATTAAATTGTTTTCCAAATAGGCGCGCACTCCCATAAAACCCACACTAATTCCAGTACTGCTTAAGTTTAACTGGTTATGTTTGGTTAACACCCCCCAAAAAAAAATCCTTGTTTTTTTTTGTTAAAATATAAAAAGTAGATGAGTATTAAATGAACATTTTGTTCTCCTGCATTTAAGGAACCATCTGTTTAAATTAGTTATGAAATGTTTTTGAATGTTTTGAGCAAAAGCTGAACAAACATTGTAACTGTATGCATCTGTACAAAGCCGGTGGGCAAGGAAAGCATGATGCCCTTGGTATGTACGGTGGTAATCCGTGCAGTAATACCTACGGTACATGCGTCCAAGTGTTTCCTTCCAAGAATTGTAACCTCTTGTAGTCAAAATATCCAAAGTATCTAAGATCATAGGTTATCCAGAGGTTAGCAGCCTAATTGGATTAGAATCAAACACAAGGCTCGGTTGGGGCATTTGTGTGCCTTTCATAGGAAATTTAATGGAAGCCAAGTTGGCTCTTGAATATTCTGTGTTGAACAAGGTGTTTTACAGTTCTTAGTTGCGACTACAATACTTTTCCAACATAGTATTGTTGTTAGTTTCCCTAACACCTTTGTTCTTGTTGTTCCGTCTAACATTTGTTAGTAATTTGTCCAAAATGTATTCCGCCGGTCCACAAGAAAATAGCGTCCCCCTGATGTGATATGTGTTTTATTGGAGGTAGTTACCCAACTTTGGGGTGACCCATCTTTTACCCAAGTTGACGTTCCTCTGGAATGTGTGTATTATGTCTGCTTCTTTTAAACCAATGACACCAGAGAAGGAAACTCTAAATTCTGATTATGGAATGAGCAAAGGATTATAAATTAATACCGGAATAGCATTGAGATCAATCCCTTCCCATCTTCTAGGTGCAACAATACCTTGTCGTAAATGGACATCTCTGTGGTGGGGCCAATTGATGAAGAACAGATGATAATGTCTTTTTCTTAGTGTCTTAGTTCTTAACCTTCATAGGTTCAGGATATTCATTTTTGCTGACAGATATACATTAACCAGAAGTTGTCTTCATGCAACAAAAGCAGATAGTAGGCCAAAAAACATCATTTTATTGATACATACCACGTATCTGTTTCCAAATAGAAAGTCTAACCATTATTTACATTTCTGCATAAATTATTCAAATTAACATTTATTTCCTTGGCTACTGGCCAGGGCAACCACAATCAAACTGCGTGGTTACACAGTGGCCTACGGACACATAGAATCGGCAATGAGACGACGCCATAGAAAGTTACACAAGTTGGCAAAAGTTGCAGCAGAAAAGAAAACAGGCTAGATAGAACGCCTATTATGTGGGATTGTTTTGAGTGAAACTTTTAAGATTCTAATGTCTTGTGTAAAAATGTTTTCCTAAAGCTGCTTAAAATAAATTGTTAATTTTATAACATATTTGAGCTTTTTCGTATTCTGTTTTGACTCCGTCGGTTGTTTGAAATTCAAATATCTTTAAGAGTCCTGGAAGATCATCTTGAGCAATGTTTTCTCCTCTGCCTTCAACAGCCTTGGTAGATCTGCTTGGATAAAGGTCTGTCTACTGATTGAAGACTTCAATAGTTCCTGGCTAATAGAAACCATGGGTCTCTTGTCCTGGTACACCATCATTGTGTCATGAACACTTTAACCCCTGAGCTTCCACGTGACATGGAAATAGATTGCTACCTATTGAAGCACAAAATATAACCCATCTGTTGGAAAACAGCATAAAAGTTCACCATAATATGGGGTTCTTAAGCTTACACAACTGTAGAATGTAGAATTTAGGAAACGTGACAGAAACATTCTAAGTGTTTGCTAAGACAACATTAACGGTATCGGCGTAAACGGAAAGTGATGATCTGAAAAACATTGAGTTAAAAAATATTCAGCAAAGATTCATGTACTTTCTCTTATTAATTAGCATGCGTCCACTCCGCCAGATCCAGCGCCCAAACTTCATTTGTTATGTTCAGCCAAATGCATGAATAGCTTTTGAGTAATTATTTCCCAACATCAGCTAATACCTCTCTGCACATCAATTAAAATCCCCTTAACAAGGAACTGCATTTTGTTTCAGATCAAATGCCTAGTCCAAAGCTATATCAATCATGTAGAGCTAATTAGCGAGCCTGCCTTATATCATTTGTTTTAGTTTATTATTCTATTACACACATCCTAATGAAACCAATTGGACAATTTTAAAATCTTTGTTCAACTAATTTAAGACTTAAAGACCGGCTCTATTACAGTCAAGCGCCGTCTTTTATTCCAAGGGAAAATAATGTAACTGAAGCTTGAGCATTTTTCTTTGCTAATAAAAAAAAGATTCCGCACAAAGGGACTTCTGATCAATACTTATATAGGATTCACTTTAACAAATAATCCCAACAATTGTTACTTTCCTTTTTTACGCATCATCTCGCATCATATGAATTTGGTTTTCAGACACTTTGGCTGTTAAATGACAGGCAAAATTAAATTTACCCTTAAAGGACATTCTTTTGTCCTTTTTCTACATTAAAGGATGTGCTACTTATAAATACTTTTTGTCTCCCATTTTGCGACCCTGTGAAAGGACCCTAACAGGGTATCGTTGATAGTTATTCTAAATTTTAGAAATATTTCAGGGCCAGATGAGCTGCATATGGCCTTTAACCTGTTTTCCCCCCCCATCATTTCTTAATTATGAAATAATATTATTCAAGATACCATTAATACCATCCTAAACCTTGGTACCCCCTGGGTCATTCCAAAGCTTTCATCAATTTAGTGATTTGATTTTTGTTCAATGTCATCCCAAGTTCAGTGGACGCTCAGCTCAGGAACTCACTGAAATTGGTGGGAGGCCATGAGGAAGTCTTGTGCCTGAAAATACTTCAAGTTTTTAATATAGAAAACTACACAATGGCTGTTTAAATCTATTTGCCTTGTCTTGTACCCTTAAAATGCTGGTTTTCATCATTGCTAGCCTTTTTCCATCCCCCAAAGTCACCCCGAAGGCCATCTCTAGATCTCTGTTCAGGAACTTATGGCAAACTGTCATGGTTTCTTCAGAAACATTGTAACTCTGGGGATTGTGACGCCAGAATCCTCCCAACAATGCTTGCCCTTCTGAGGCAGAGCAATGGGTTGCTGTTGCGTCACTGCGTTCAGTACAAGTAACATGCGGCACCCCGGGTGCTGCCCTGGGTCGAGCATAGAGCATTGGTCCTCAGGAACACATCACTGCCAAACGCTACCCTTCATCCGTCTGCGACCATAAAATAAAAATCCCTTTGGTGTTCACCATTTCTCACCTCAATAATTTGAAGAAACCCCAACATACAATTCTTCAAGTCAATATTTGCTCGGCATAAATTATAGTTTTTAAAATCACATAATTAGTTAAAAAAAGACATGTTCTCCATTACATTAAGTCCACGTTCTCCTTAAAACAAATATTTTGTGCTCAGTGATACATGTAAATGAAGACAGAACTACTCAGTACTTTGCAGTTTAGAAGCTTATTTTTCATCTTGAGCTTTACTTGGAGATTGGCAGTCAACTTGTTAGCCGTTTCCAAAAAAACTGTAGTTTGGGGCTTGTTTGCCAGGCCTCAAATCTCTAGTGATTAACTCATCGCTTCGACTCCTGAACTAATGTCAGCGTTCTGTGAGCCAATGATCAGAGATTGCTATTTGATGTTGCAAAATAAATAGCTATGAGAATTAGTTGGTAAATGTTATTTAAAGCCCAGAAGCCTCTGGATTTGTGTCAAAGATTGCCACCAAATAATGTAATCACTCCTTAAAAAGAGACAGCAGTGATTACGGTCATTATGAATTTACGATGCCGTTAATGGTGATGATGATGGTATCAAGATGATAAAAAAACATCTTGAACAGGAAAAAACAGCGAGTTTGCCTAGATGAACCTCATCGCTAGAGAAGACGTGATATGAAGAAGACACCAACGCACCAAGTTATATGCGTGTGAGTATTGGGTCCTTGTTGCAGTTATCCATGAACTGTCAGATCCCCGGAGTCTTAAGGTTTTAAACCAAAGCGCAAAGTCTCAAGGTGAATAATGTAAGTCGACGGAAAATACCTTACGCTAGCAGACTAGTTTTAGGTCCCGAAGTAACATAACACCAGACGCACAAGGTCATGCAATTAAACATGATGTATTATGTCAAAACCATGGACTTAGCTTCAGTTCAGTTCATAGGCGAAGCATTTTGTTTGCATCTGCTACCACGGACAACCGACAGCACAGAATCCGCCGGACACCAATACATAGTCTGACGTTCCAGGATAGCTTCAAATTAATAACTGCACAGCAGATCTTTTTTATACTCCCCACATAGCGTGGTAACAGTAACAGAGGTCCAGCAAGCATCACAAAGACTATGCAAAGACTATGCAAAGACTATGCAAAGACTATGCAAAGACTATGGCTGTTGCACTCTGGCCATGTAAGAAAGAACACCAAGGAGAAAGAACAACTGCATGAGTATGAAAGAGCTATAGAAGTACAGCTCCCATCACACTCCACCCTTGGCTCTGTATGCTCATGGAGAGACTCTATGCCAATCCCAGGTGGTTTTGGTTTTGCTCAAGTGAGTATACACATCAAAAGTTTAAAGCAAACATAACACAGCAGTAGAAGCAATATTTCATACAAAGCCAAATTACACATTCCCGCAATCAAACCAATGGAGGAGACTGGAACTGTCCAAGCATCTCCCAATGCTTTGTTGTTGAGTTTTCACAAACTCAACCTTCAATTGCTCTGCTCGTTCCATATGTTGTTCAGTAGCTGTGCAGTCACAAAATTAATTTTTGACGAGTTCATTGACCTTCTTGGTTGGCTTGGTGGTATGAGGGTTTCTTGCCAATAGTGGATTCCCCAGATCACATCCACAACTCCTCCAGCAATCAAAATGAGAGCAATCCAATCCCCTATCGAGGCTTTGGGGCCAAACCACACATGCCACCAGCACCAACGTGGAAGAAGGAAAATATTAAGGATTAGTTTCACCCTCTACCACACAAGAAAGGTTACATCTTATCCTCAAACTATTTCCCCTCTGTTGGCAATATCCTTTCTGTTGCTACACTGGGGATTTTTTTCACTTTAGCCCCCATCTCCAAGACCTTTATACATTCTTGGATTTGTTGGCACGTGTTGGAAAGAAGAACCCAACATAGAGCACATAGTGTTCCCTAATTAATCAAATTATATGGAAATCTCAGGCATTACAAATAGTTGGTCTCCTCCAGGAACCTTAGTATAAAAATCTCCATAAAACCTGCCATTCCATGCCATGGGTGATGGCCCCATATTACTCATCTCTAGTGCTCCACACTTTGTTCAGTCATTCCCTTTCCAACGCCTTCGATAGTTCTTAATACCACTGCAGGGCCTAAATCGGGGATTATGCTTGTGACCCTGTCATCCTGTTTATGGCTGTGTAATCTTGTATGACTCTGTTGTTTAACATCGTAACTGCCTGATCCATCACCCGATCCCATCTCCTCAACGTCTGTGTCAGTTCTCCCACGTCTTGGAAGGAGAGCTCCCGGTGGTCTATGGACTAAAAAAATCCCCAAACCATGAAAAAACATTTTTTTATTCACTTAGAGGCACCAATTCAGTAGAATATGTTTTATTTTCTATTATTCTATTTTAGAAACAACATTAATTAGCTTGATTTTAATGTCAATGTATGAAGTAAGAAAAATGTGCTTTAGTTTTTAGTTTTGAATAATTTGTCGCTCTGTCTAAATGACAAAAAAAAGAATGATTTACCAAGGAGGAAGTCGGTACTTTATACTTACTAAATGTGTAGTCGCACCATCCTAAGCACACGTCATTAAATTAATTTATTAGAGCTTCATATAGCGTGTGCTTTTTGTCTGACAATCATTGTAAGTATTCTGGCTATTGATTTAAAGTATTTAAAGTATTTTACCTTAAAATATGTGGCAAAATGTGGCAAAACTATATGCATTTACATAAAATCACATGGAGCACATAAAAGAATTTCAATTTTTATTTAAAAATGATTATAAATTAGGCAAACACTATTTTAAACCAACCAGAGATTTAATGAAGAAATTAGGTTTTCTAACTCAAACTGAATTTTTTCAAAATGTATCCAAATTCAGGATTCTATCAATACTTCTGTATAATTTTTGCATGAACTATTTGTGAACAAATAAAATATATACCGACAGTTTGGATATTAGTATAAGGATAATTTTATTGTCAACATCATTATATTTGATAGATTGCGTTTTTGTAAAAAAAAAAAAGTAGCGTCCATCCATGACCATAAATCTTTGAGTTTCTTAGTGTCATCAGCCGTTTGAAAAAAAAACATACCCGACATTTTATTTTATATTCTTTTTTGAAATACTTGTTTGTTGATCCAAAATATGCTCCAATTACAGTGAGAATAATCAATTTTTCTTACATTTTAGAGAAAAAAATCAACAACAATATGCAGGTCCTCTGATAATCCTTTTTTTTTAACATTTTTACAACAGGTAAATAGCCTATTTGTCACAAAAATAGGTTATGTGTTTACCCCGGAGGGTGCAATTAACCAACTTTAGCAGATCCACAAAGCATGAATCATTTTACCTTCCTTTGTATATTTCCTGCTTCATTATTATTAAAGTTTTAAGTGGAACGATCACTTTCACATCTTTTACTTAATTAAAACATCTTATGACCTGTTTTTTTTTTCTGTATCACTATCTTTGAGTCGGTGTCATTGTTTTGGAGATGTTTAGATTAAAATAATAGGACTACTTTACCTCATGGAGGGTGTAGCGAAAGGCGGCAAAACTAGAAAATGAATTTTATTTCACATTTTTTCCTTAACCACATGTTTATTCAGGTTTCCATAATGAATCAGCTGCCGCCATAGATTTACAGCAGAGAGAAATAAATTCATTGGAGATAAATTTCGTGCAGATTCCTGTTTTTATGAGTGACACAGAAGACTTGAAATAATTACGCCTTTAAAATAGGGCCCTGCAATCCAAATAAGCTGGTCGAAATCTCAATCTGGACCAAAAAATTTATTGAATCAATCTCAAAATTCAGATCTACCATTGAAAGATCCCTGAGACAATCTATAAAATTAAATAAATAAGACAATATTAGGATGTTTATATATTTTTTAAATATAACTGGTATAATGCCTTGGTATACTGGAGCTATATTAACATATATTTCTTTCATATATAAAGTAGATTGGTACAAATTGCAATTTTATACGCCACGTATGCTTCTCCGTTATAGGAATATGCTAGGGACATGACCTCCAAGTGAACTTCCGGGCGGAAGTTCCGCCATTTTGCTGAAGTTCAATGGGAGGATACTTCAAGCAAAAGGACAGAGCCTCCATGCTCAATCGAGGGAGAGGAAGTGCCGAGCTCTGCCATTTTGCAGAAGTTCACACGAAGTTACATCGGGGAAAAGGGCACACCCTCTCCCCCAATTGGTTGAGAGGATGTGCCTCTTAACCAATTGGGGGAGATTTATGTCGCTGTATGGTGGATCGCAGAGAAGCGGACAAACAACAAAGACTTTTTGAAGCAACAGAAGAAAATAGAAGAGAGAAGAAAAGAAGATGAAGGACAAGAAGGTGCAAGATAAGAAGCATAGCTGTGTGGCACAGAAACAGAGAGACGGAAGTGGAGAATGTCCGAAGACATTCTGAGAGAGTAGGAGAGAACGTGAAAGAGCATGAGAGAGTGAATGACAATGAATTTTGTTTATGAATGTAAACCCCTCCCCCCCGATATCTGTCTGAAACCAATGGGCAGAAAACTGAATTTGTTTGAGTCGTATTTGGTCCATCTGCATAAGTCTAAAATAATATTTTTAATAATAAATATAATTTATTAATATTATTCTGTAGATATTATATTCTGAATCTGGCTTATTTTTGGAAAAGGTTTACCCATCAGCTCCCCTCGTGGTCTGCCGCTGCTGCCATCACTCTTGCCGCCTCTGAGCTCCAGAAAACAACATCATATCCCAACTCTCTCGCTTCTATCGGTCAGTCCCTCCATGCATTTCATTTCAGTGCTGAAGGGGTGCAAACTTTTTGTTGCCCTCAAAGGGTAACTATAAAATTAAAAGTATAATAATAAGGACAAGACAAACTACAAGGGTTTCATTGAACATGGCATAACTAGACAAAAATGTGTTTATTTTGCAACTTCTACCATTTGTTGAATAGTATGGGTGTCTATAATGCTGACTACACAAAAACCTAATGATTTTCATCAATTCCCTGCATGCACAAACTGTGTAGAGAATAACATTTCTAAACAATGCACCTGGCTCCAAGGCAGGTATTGAAAAATAATCACTCAGACTCTTTTCTTTTATTTTTAGACCCAACAGGGTATATTGTATCACAGAATAACTACAAGATACAAGAGAGATTCCATGTTACGAGCAAAACCTAGAATTTCTATACATTTCTAGATCTAATGAGAAATTGGTATTACTGAAAGTAAACAACTTATCAATTTATGTAACTTGATGTCAGAGTATTAATGGAGTGAAAACAAAGTATTAGTGCATGTAATTAATTAGTAATTAATAAAATATAGTTGTTTACTGTTGTAAAAAGTTTTTTTTTTAATAATAATATTACATTATTTTATTAACATTACACACTTCTTTTTGTTCCTTAACTTATCTTAGGTTCTAATGTTCTGATTATTATAATAATTATTATTATTTTTAATATTATTATTATGAATTAAAATGAATTAATTACTATTTAAATTGTATTGCATTAGAAAAAAATATATATTATTTTGGAGATACTGATGATTTTAATTATAAAAGTTCACTCTGTTACATTATTCAAGAAACCATGCGTTACATGCGCAGATACTCAGTACTGCTGTCTCTCTGATGTCTGATGCCACTGCAAAGTAGGTTAAGTAACTAGTGCAATCGTAAATAACACAAATAATGTTTTACAGAGACAAAATAATAATTGAACGTGTTGAAATATTACACAAATAAACCATTTTATTTTAGATGTAAAATAAGGATTTGCTTTACTGAGAGGGTAGTAGATAACTAGAACAGCCTCCCAGCTGAAGTGTTGGAGGCTAATCCATTGAAAGAATATAAACAGGCATGGGATAGGCATTATGCTATTTTGACTCTAAGACAAGACCAAGGGCTGATTAAATGTTTCATACAAAAATATGAACTTGACTTAGACAATGTATTTTGAGCCCGTACATGTACGCGCTTTGTCATTAAGGGGTTAAGCAGTACTAGTAATGATATTTCTAATAATGAAATTAAATCTAAAAGTGTAGAGTAGATGGAACAGCATCTCAAAATTTCCTTTCCCCCCCTCTTTGCTGTCTCTTATTATTATTCTATTTTATATATTTACTTACTACTCATAGCCCTTAGGCATTACTTGCACACGTACAAATTAAATATTTCTTTAACATAATCGTTTTAGAAAATGCCTTTTTCATTAAAAAACAATTCAGCCAAATTTGTTTTTCCACTATTTATCTAAAAGGTTTGTTATATTTAATATGCATTAAAATTCTCACATAGTTTTAATAGCTGTTATTTTACTCTCTTAATATATCTGAATTCCCTATGTCTTTGCACGTAAATGATTGCTTGTCTGGTGTGTGTAATGAGTTCTCTACATTTGAAGAGTTAATGACAAATTAATGACTGCATTTATTTGAACATAATGTGTAGGTATATGAAAGTCAGTATTCTCTGCTGATTGAATCACTGATTAGCACCATTCTGTTGGAAAAAAAAAAAAGACAATTGAAGTTAATTATTTAACAAATGGATTTTTTTGTCCAAAAATTAATTAAATGCACATATCATCTGGTGTAGCACCAATTCTCCGGCACCTTTGCAGTTGTATATTGCTGCTGTCGCAGGTTAAGATTCCTTTAAATGATTCTAGACAGGTGCTGAGGTGGGAAAGCTCAAGAAGGGACCTCTTAGAAAGCGTATACGCTATACGATTAAAAGCATGAGCACACCTGTCCATCACGCCTATATGAGCTTGTTGGACATCCCATTCCCTAACCATGGGGATCAATATGATGTTGGTCTCCCTTTGCAGCTATAATGGCTTCAACTCTTCTGAGAAGTCTTTCCACAAGATGTTTGAGGGTTTCTGTGGGAATTTCTGCCCATTCATCCAGTAGAGTGTTTGTGAGGTCAGGCGCTGATGTTGGACGAGACTCCCGGCTCACAATCTCCGTTCCAGTTCAACCCAAAGGTGTTGGATGGGGTTGAGGTCGGGGCTCTGTGCGGCCGGTCAAGTTCCTCTACCCAAAACTTGTCCAACCATGTGTTTATGGACCTTGCTTTGTGCGCTGGAGCACAGCCATGCTGGAATAAAAAGGGCCTTCCCCAAACTGTTCCCACAAAGTTAGAAGCAGAGCGTTGTCCAAAATGTCTTTATGTGCTGAGTTTTTTTTCTGTGCTGCTCTTCCTCTTCTTAAAACTGAGGAGCCGGAATATGATGTCATATCTCGATGCCCAATAGAAAAGGCAGCTGCAAGGAGGGGACAGCAGGCAGAGCTGCCCTGGGACAGGTCTATCTATCTATCTATCTATCTATCATTTATCTATCCATCCATCCATCTATCTATCTATCTATC